>OY365822.1:20698598-20786098 GCA_959347315.1 Bimastos eiseni
CAGACAGAGAGAGAGAGAGAGGCAGAGAGAGAGAAGGTGGGTGGAGCGGGGGAAAAGGACCGTCTATAATGGAGCAGTACATCACGCAGCCAGTCGCAGGGCAGCGCTGTCTTAATATTGCCAATTATGGCCATACGAGTTTGCAATAAACTGGCGCTATAGGAATGATATGTTCTTCCTTCTCTGCCACAAGTGTCTCTCTCTTTGTCTGCCTCTGTCCTTGTCTGTGTCTCTCTGACTCAGTTCCTCCGTTTCCGTCGTTGTCTGTATCATTCTGCCTCATTCTCGGCCCATCTGATAGCCTGGCAAAGTGTTGCCTCGCGCTTTACTCCTGTTTGGTGTTAACCATACACACATCATTCCACACATCCTTGCAGTAGTGGCGGAAAATCAAGGTCCATATTCAGAAAGCAAGGTCCATATTCAGAAAGCAAGGTTCATATTCAGAAAGCAAAATCCATATTCAGAAAGCAAGGTTCATCTTCAGAAAGCAAGGTTCATATTCAGAAAGCAAGGCTCATATTCAGAAAGCAAGGTCCATATTCACAAAGCAAGGTTCACATTCAGAAAGGCAACATTAATACTTAGAAAGCAAGGCTAATATTTAGAAAGCAAGGTCCATATTCAGAAAGCAAGGCTCATATTCAGAAAGCAAGGTCCTTATTCAGAAAGCAAGGTCCATATTCAGAAAGCAAGGTCCATATTCAGAAAGCAAGGTTCATATTCAGAAAGCAAGGTTCATATTCAGAAAGCAAGGTTCATATTCAGAAAGCAAGGTCATTATTCAGAAAGCAAGGTCCATATTCAGAAAGCAAGGTTCATATTCAGGAAGCAAGGTCCATATTCAGAAAGCAAGCAAGGTCCACATTCAGAGTGCACGGTTAACATTTAGAAAGTAAGGTTAACATTTAGAAAGCGAGGTTAACATTTAGAAAGCAAGGTTAACATTTAGAAAGCGAGGTTAACATTTAGAAAGCAAGGTTAACATTTAGAAAGCGAGGTTAACATTTAGAAAGCAACATAAACACTTAGAAAGCAAGGCTAACATTTAGAAAGCAAGGTCCATATTCAGAATGCACGGTTAACATTTAGAAAGCAAGGTTAACATTTAGAAAGCAAGGCTAATATTTAGAAAGCAAGGTTAATATTCAGAAAGCAAGATTCATAGTCAGACAACAAGGTTAATATTCCTACCTATCTTTTGCAAGCTGCTGAAGTCAATTCTTTTTGGCCAGGGCTGGGCTTGGGGCACCTCTGAGTAGTTTCCATGAAGAGGCGCTACATAAATTATCGAAATGAATGAATGAATATATTTAGTAAGCAAGGTTCCTTTTCAGATAATACGTACGTTTGCAATTCGTATTGCGCACTGGTCCACAGGGTTCACTGGCGAAGTGGCCTTCGACGCAAGACTTGGAACATTCTGCAAGCAACAGAGGACAATAATGTAAGACAATTAAAGAAGACAGGCAGGCAGACATAGAGAGGGAGATAGAGACACAGGCAGGCAGACAGAGTGGCAGAGTGGCAAAATAAAGTCAGACAGACAGACGGTGAAACATACATATACACATACATACATATATACATACATACATACATACATACATACATACATACATACCTACATACATACATACCTACATACATAAACACATACATGCATACATACATGCAATGTCATACATACATACATACATACATTCATTCATGCATGTATGCATACGGATGGACAGACAGACAACAGGGTTCTTCATAAAACGCTTTTTATCGATCACTGCACGATGCAGACATTACTCGCCGATGGAGGGCATTATACTCAACCCCTCCCTCCCCGTAAATGTCTTCGACTGTTCCGCCTGGTGTCAAGGCCACCGTCGGCGCTATATCCCGTCCGATGACGTCCTCTGCCGACGTCACCGTGGCACCGTTGCCATGGTCACGCGATCAACTAATTAGAAGATGGCCATGCTGGGGTCTTTCATCTTGTTTACTAGGGCGGGATACTGTAAATAAGAGGTGGCGGCCGGAAAGGTCAAGAGATAAGAAGGACACAGACAGAGCGAGAGAGGCACAGGAACAGAGAGAGAGTGGGGTTAATAGAGATACTGGAATGCCGAGGTATAAAGATATATACAGAGCCGTTGGATGAAAGACGAAAAAGGACAATAGAAGAGGAGAGTGCGAATGATGAAGATGAATCGTAATCTCAAAACTTCTAGAACACCGCCTGAAAGCCGTGCGCAGGAACCAGCTTATTCACGAGCGCTGAAGAAACAGACGACATTGAAGAAGAGGAAATAGAAATAGACTTGGATTGTAACACGGGTTATAATCCAGCCCACCCTTTGTTCGTGATTTTAACGAGGCGTCTTGCAAGTATGCTTTTAACCTCAACAGAGTTTGGTGATTTTTTTAACACGCTCTAGACCAGCATAGCACATTAATACACATTCTTGAAATAAGTCAGCCAACATCCGATATAATATAAATGTAGATTGCTATTCTACAGGATACCATGTATAATTAGTCATAATCTTTACCTTACCAAAGATGTGACTGTATCATAATAATTGATCGAAAACTAGTAAAAATGTTTTGAGATAATTCCACTAACAACATAAAGAACTATTTTGCTACGCAATGAACACGGCAGTGAGGAGTAAGCTGCTCGCGCATGCCATTGCGATCAGAAGCTGAAACCCATTAATTTTCTTTGAGTCTCAACTATCGTGTGATGCTTTTGGTAAGCCTAAGTATAAATTGCATTCACATAAATAATGGTGGCCTAGGCTAGCCTAAATGTGAAGGTCTGGGGAGAACAAAACTTAACCTCAACATACCTCAGACAATATGCATTCAAACGCGCTTATTCCCAATATTCTAAGATGATCTGTTCATTTAATTAATTATGATTTTTTTAAACTGTAGAAACTCAAATTATTGTCGACATTCGACAACGCCATGTTTATGCGAATTATGGTGACGTCATGCACACTTGCGAATGGCTACGACTTGTGTAGCTCAAAGTTGTAGCTCAATAATTGACCCGAATTTGTATTGTATGTTCATATTGTTTACACTACACCATTCTTAAACAGTAACCAGTAGTACATCTACCGAACGCATTCATATTTTGACCTACAATGTAGAGCTTGAAGTTTACCTAGCTGTCATGAATTTGTGACAGTTTATTGCAAATCATGGTTTGTCGAAATGAAAACCGGTGCGTATTAGAGCACGCGGGATCTCTCTATTGTGCGTTCGGGGACAATGAGGTAACACCTTTTAAATGAGACAAAATGCAACCTAGAATATGGCTAGCTAAGAATGATGGCTATGGTTGCGTAGCACGGAAGAAAAATTGAGGAATCTGCAAGGCCGCAGAGGTCGATAGTCATCTGGTCAAAAGGCAAAAACTTACGTGGTACCATGTTAAGTTAACGCGCCAGTAGTGCTTATATTTTATAATAGCGTATGAGTCGAAATATATAATTGCGCACAAAAGTTCGTAGATATGCGCAGGTGTGTTCAACGTCACCATAATTTGCGTAAACAGCGTTGTCGGACGATTTTCCATTGAGTGTCCTCAGATTTTGGGTCGTTTTAATGCGTATTTTCTGAGGTATGTTGAGACAATGTTTCGTTACGTTTGCGCTTAAGCCATGACCTTCATATAATTCACATTGCGACCCAATCTGGGTTCTCATGTGCAAATTACACAGATAAATAACCTCAGATTTTGACAATCCCGGTCCATCTAGCACAGCGATTCCCAACCTGTGGCCCGCGAGCCAAAAGTGGCCCGCCAGGTCTCAAAAAGTGGCCTTCGACCAATCAAAGATAAAAAAATATATGCGACAAAATTAATATTTGACAGAATAATTATTTTCTACCGAAGGTATTATACTTCGTTGACGTTTTGGTATTATTCTTTGTTGACCTTTATAGGCTAAGTAACATCAAATGTACTATTGTAGTTATAGCCATGTGTAATTTGATTCTATTCTACAAGAAAGCTCTGTTAAAATTTAACATAATTATTTTTAACCTTGTGGCCCATCTTGTCCTCGAACTAAATAAAAGTGACCCTAAGTCTAAAAGATTGGGAACCGCTGATCGAGCATCTCCACTTATCCCACGTGGCGTCTTCGGGAGCCTTGTTGTCATCATATTATATGAACAGGATCATTGGCGTTGGTTCAAGATCCTTGGCTTTGGCTTAACCACCAGTGGGTTGATTTTTGGGGTGTTACAAAAATCTGACCAGAAATATCACCCATTCCAGACTCTTTACCCCTGAGGGATAAAATTTAACTAGATGTGCTTACATAATTTATATGCAGTTACTTGCAACATGTTTTTTTACTGTTATTTGTACGTGTGTACTGTTTACATTTATATATAAGACTTTGCTCTGATTGATAAGACTTGATATTTTATTTGTATTAAGTTTGATGCAAATGGAATATATTAGTGAAAGTGGAGTACTATTTTTGGAAATAAAATTGCATCAATGTGTTATAGATACTAACATATTATTTCAATTCTTCTGTTAAAATTGCTGTTATACGTTATTAAATTGCCTTCTTTACGAAAATTACTTTTACGCATGCGTTAAGTGCATCCATTCCATAAGAAATATAAATTATGCTGTTGTAAAGTAAGCTGTGAGAAAATATATTCTACTGGAAACATGCAAATGGTAAACAACCGTTTTCAGTTAGATAACCTGGAGGTACAAGTTCTCCTTAAATGTTCAAGTGACTGTAAATTATCCTTGCCCTTGTCAATAATGGCC
This sequence comes from Bimastos eiseni, assembly GCA_959347315.1. NCBI lineage: Eukaryota > Metazoa > Annelida > Clitellata > Crassiclitellata > Lumbricidae > Bimastos > Bimastos eiseni. The sequence continues at coordinate 20,703,400 of OY365822.1, forward strand.
AATCTATTACATCTACAACTAGAATTGCTCAGAATTATAGAACCTACTTAGCCTGGACTGAGTTTAAACAATACTCTATTAAATATATTTACTGTGGAATGAACTGACTATTGAATTGCTAGGGGTCACCTTCAATTGGTTCTTTTCAAAAGGCATAAGAAATCTGCTATTTTTGGGATATTCTTGACTGCAATTACTATTAATACAGCAGTTTTATATGTGACTCGTCAGCACAAAATCAGTCACTTGTATACAAAATATTTTTTCCTGTTTTTTGCACCATCCTGAAGCTGCTAGATTTACCTTTCCAAAACCGTTTTCAGCTAGTTTATGCCTTGCATACAGCCAAAGTTATAGAATTTCCAATGTGACCGTTTACGTAAAGTGCTATTCGAGAAAACTGCGTGCAAAGTTTAGCCATATTATTTGTATAATCTCCTTAGCAACGGCTATTGTTTTTGAACCGATTTAACTGAAATTTGGCACCATTGCAGCTGCAGGTATTACAAATGTACTGTCGAAATTTGGTGTAGATATCTCAAGTAGGAACAAAGTTATTAAAGTTATTCCAGTTGACCAACAAGAAATCATTGAAACTAAATGTCAATTTTATTACAAAAGTCTCAAATTCCGAGAGAGGTTAAGCAGCTATTACCTGCTAAGGAATTAGATATTGCAATACAGTAATGGATAAAATAAACATCCAAATAATAAAAACACAGAAATAAAATGATAGTTTATTCCAGTCACACTATGTATTCAGCGTCAACTGGCAAAGACACCACCACCTAGAGTTTAAGATGTACCAGGAACAGATGATCCTGAATCACCACAGGATGATGTGCTTCCTTTGTGTTCTGGGTCCCCTGTGGGGACCAGAGATGACACTGCATGGCGTCTGAATGCCTGTTTCAGAAGCCCAAAACACCAATCCGGGTCAAACTTTGTGTGTCCCACGACTAAAAATTCAACACTATAGACTTGTGAAGACCAATGACAACTCTCCATGCACAGTACCAAAGCATGAAACGATTCTTGTTTACAATTCTTGTTTTGGCCTGAACAGTTATCACAATGAAGCTTGACAGCAGTCTCACCAAATCCATAACGCTGAAAGAAATAATGCAAATAGGACACAACAAAATTCGAACCTTACTGATGAGATGGGCTTCGTCAATCAGAAAGTTCACTTGTCGAGGAACCCCTTCACAGCAGACACCAAATATGCCTAACTTGCATGGAACAAGGAAGTATATTGGTCCTGGCTGTAAAGGATCACTTGGCAAATGTACTTGCTGTGCATAGTCAAAACTGTAGTGCATGGACATGCTGCGGCTACACGGAGCACTTGCTTGCAAATCAGAGAGACCGAATTCCAGGCATGTTGATTTTGCCTCGTCAACCATGGATTTGTAGAGTGATCGTTCAATCTGGACATCATTCAAATGCTGTTCTTGTTGACGAAGCTTGTCACCTGTGAAAAATATGTATTATAATTAATTTAAAAACTAATAATTTGTCGAGAGAACGTCATTGGTCTTATATTTATACCATTGAATCTGTAAAGATTGAGATTTTCATTTCAACGAGGGGCAGCAGTGAACTAATCGAAACCTACAAGATTATAATTTGAAAGAAGGCAGTGCAGCTACAGGATTTTTAATTAGCAACAAACAAGGCAATTCTGGACATCATTATAAAATTTATGTTTAAGACATTCCAAGGAACAATAGGGCAGAAATTCTTCAGTTCAACGGTTCTGGAATGATTTGGATGATGGAAGAGGAAGATAGGAGAGATAGACACAGGTTAACTTGCAGTGCTTCTAACGTCTGAGCCATATAAACCCATGTTATGTCATACGATACAATACAACTGCAGTGCAATTGAGCATGATGGACTGCTCAAGGTCAGTAAGCAGTAACTTCCTTGGACAAGGTTTGAAACCATGTTACAGGTCAAAAGCTCTAGTCAACCTGTAACCATTTAGTTAAGTGCAAATTGTAATCTCGTATGCAGACAAAGCTTGGTGCTCCAAATAACAACAAAACACTACAACAGCATTTCAAATTTCCCAAACAACTTACTTTCTTGCTTTTCTCTATAAAATCATAGAAAACTATGCAGTTCAAATCAAACCTTTTTCATGATCGTCGATATTGGCACTACGGTAGATCAACGTGTTGTTGTTTTGGCAAGTCCAACACAAATCAGTCATTGGCTTGCACGTCGTGATGAATGGAACGAGTTGAAGCCAGTACTGTTTGAAGGTCGAAAATAAAGCGACTCGTTTTCCATGTTGTTCCATGCACGTTTTGTATATGCCGTACACTTTGGTCTTGGTGTGGCTCGATGGCAGCAACCTAATATCATCCCGCTTAAATCCAGGAACCCTTCCAGGAAGCATCATCGTATGCTCACTGGCATAATTTGTCAGGAAGCGAATGATATCTTCAATTTCGCTAAACTGAAAGCAGTGGGTGTTGCTCTTACGTCCACCGCTTTGTTTTTCTTTTGGTGTTAAACCTTCTGTTTTATACCACTTGAGAATCCCCGTCAGTCTGTCCTGGCTAATCCCGTGGATGAACTTAAAGGTTGTACGGCAGATCTGACGGCTTTCCAAATAATATGATGTTCGCTGGTGTTGACGCACCGCTTGGCTGGATTTCCTGCTGCGACAAGTCTCATCGGACATGTTTATTGCGCAAGAAATTTTGCCGAGTAGCACCAACATTTGATCCCGTGGGACAAGTGCAGCCATTTCCATTCTACGCCTGACCATATCCTCCGGAGCATACTGGCTACTGCATGGGAGTCCATTATTAAGTTTACATTGACATCTACAAAATAATAAACAACCCATTCAGTTTAGAGGAACCCTTCCAGGAAGCATCATCGCATGCTCACTGGCATAATTTGTCAGGAAGCGAATGATATCTTCAATTTCGCTAAACTGAAAGCAGTGGGTGTTGCTCTTACGTCCACCGCTTTGTTTTTCTTTTGGTGTTAAACCTTCTGTTTTATACCACTTGAGAATCCCCGTCAGTCTGTCCTGGCTAATCCCGTGGATGAACTTAAAGGTTGTACGGCAGATCTGACGGCTTTCCAAATAATATGATGTTCGCTGGTGTTGACGCACCGCTTGGCTGGATTTCCTGCTGCGACAAGTCTCATCGGACATGTTTATTGCGCAAGAAATTTTGCCGAGTAGCACCAACATTTGATCCCGTGGGACAAGTGCAGCCATTTCCATTCTACGCCTGACCATATCCTCCGGAGCATACTGGCTACTGCATGGGAGTCCATTATTAAGTTTACATTGACATCTACAAAATAATAAACAACCCATATAAAAATATTTTTTTCTATTTATCAAATTCATTTCAGTTTGCTTTTATAAAAGCCATGCAACAAAAAAGCAAAGCCAATGCTAAAAGCCTTCATTCAAAACAAACAGCAATTTACAAGATTTATCAACCGGTAGACTGCAATTATTGATTATCGAGAAGAATCCTGATAAAAATAAAATGCAATTGAAATACTAATTATTATTTCCTATCATTAACTTAATCAATTAATGATAAACTTGTACATTGCACAATAAGGATTGTAAAAGATGAAGTAGTGCAAGAGAGGAAATGACACAACTTTTGCATTTATAACTGAGTACTTAAAGCAAACTCAATAATACAGGTTGTAAACCTAACCGTTATGCCTAAGGTCTTGTAAAAACGAGCACAGTGAGAAGAGGGTCTAAACCTAGTAGTTGTGCCTGAATATTTATAAATACAAGCTCAACTAGAACAGGCTAATCTTTACAGTTATGCCTGAGACTTATAATAATAATTAGCTCAATAATTAGAGCTTAGTTTAAACTGATTTTCGTATAGGAGTCGCAGTGAATCAGAAACAGTATGCGATTGCCTATAAACAAGGATCCTGTGGTGCAGTTAGAGCTTAGTTTAAACAGTGATTTTCGTATAGGAGTCGCAGTGAATCAGAAACAGTACGTGAATGTCTATAAACAAGGATCCTGTGGTGCACAGTATTTACAAAATAATCGGGGCTTACCTGACTTCAACCGCTTTCTGATATTCAACGGCATTGTCATCAGTTACGAACTCGCTAGATGTTTTAGCGTGTGTCATTACCTCTTCGAAATCCGAAACATTCATTTCATTTTCTTCTTGGTCATCTGAATCGTTGTTGGCAACGGATTCTGTCCGAAAATCATTATCACTGAAAACCTCGCTTTCATCGCGATCGTCATCGCGATCGATGATCAAATACTCTTGCAGAAATTCGTGCACTTTTGCTCGATCCGACCCTTTAGCATTAATCAAATTCGCGATAATCTCTTCCATTTTCGAGAATTAAGAATTTAAAAATCAGCAAACTAGATTGCATACCGTGTGTGCGTGACATTTAAAGAGACCGGGTCATACCCAGTGCGCATGCGCATAGCTGACCTTAAAACCATCAGCCAACCGCAGTTCAAGATTGTATCACGTGATCAAATCACGCGCTTCGGTTGCAAACAATGTATCGGATATTGTTTACATACGTCGACCTCCTTCTGGGCAAGCTGTGTGCGTAATAGATAGGCTAAGGTCATATGTTAATAATAGAACAGGAAAAGGAGATATTCTGCTTCAGAACGAGACCATGAAGGCGGGAAATCTCGAACCATAACCTAATTAAATATGACAACAAAGATAGCGAAATTTGAACCGAAATTATGATTTTCCGTCTCGTAACATTATAGGGCTGTTGGTAAATATCTTTTTTGAAGCCTTTATGAAAGTCCAAACAAAAGTTTTAGATATTATTTGTATTAAATATATATTTTTGTAATCGTTTCTGCATTAATATCAATTACGACCGGTTTGAGGTTTCATGTCATTTTTGGTCATTTTAAGCCTGATTGTAACCAGCGACTTGCGACTGGTTTTGCGAAATTTTTCCACATATAGTGCCCCTTCATGGCCTTCTACTCAGAAGCGCTCCCAGCCTAACAACGGTCAAACAGGACAGTCTTAAGGCCAGATATAATCCGAGCAGATGGACCTATAGGTGTGAGAGGTAATGCTAATGGAAGGCCAATATTCCTGTGTTATTAATTAATTTATTTATTTACTTATTTATTTTGTTGTATGATGGCATTTGGGAATTGGCTGGTGATTCATGGTTTAGCTAAGAGCATCCTTCTAACTATGCTGCATATGCAGTTTAAAGTGACTTTGACTGGATTATTTTAGGTCTGGGTCGGAAAAGAAACCATAGTACCTTGGACATGCCTAACTTCCACTCAAGGGCTGAGCTCAATGCAGAAATTGAACCTCATTTTGAAGTACAGTAGGACATACGTGACCAGAAGCCATTTGAAAGTGATTGGCTGGATGTTGACGATTTGTATGACTTGAAGGAAAGTGGGAAGCTGTACTTTATAAGAAACAAACATTCAAGGTGATCCTTTATTACTTAAAATGTATTGCATTGTCATAATTGCAGGATTGTCAGTGTTCGATTTGCTGGGGGGGAGGGTCAGAGGGTTGGACACAAGCTCCTGCTATAAGGGCGTTGATATACTGCTGAAGTATTCATATTGCCAGAAAAACTCATCAGCCGTCAGACCACCTGTTTCTTTTGACAAATCGGACCCTGAGGATTGTGTTATCATGGATTACCATGTAAGTCTCATATGCTATATGAATGGTAACAGAAGGATTAGAGGAAACGGAGGAGGAATTGCCATGCCTGGAATGCATTGGTGTTTGAAGCCTTTTCATATATTTCACTTATTCTGTTCAACCAAACACACCACAGTATGATTACACGATGTAGTGGCAACAGGTGATAAAATGACTTTAATCACTTGATATAGCGCCTCTTCAAGAAATCTACTCACAGGCGCTCTCTGCCCTAGCTACATGATGTTAAATGTTTATTCAATGAGTGTTAGAATAATTAGCAAATAAATGCATAGTAAGCTAAGAGATTCACCAATGGCTGGCCTACACTAAAGTACTAAAGGTTCAATGGCAGTCAAATTCGATTGTATGGCATTGGGCAAAGCACCAATAAGCACTGCTGCTGATTTTACCTATGCTATCTAGCGAATGGAAGGATTAGTCAGCCTTATGGGACTATGAGGTATTGAACCCGTGTCCTTCTGATCTTCTAGCCAGTGTGATACCATTCAGCCATCTCTCCATCCGTTTTTGCGTAGACACCGGCGCCACATAAGTTACTGATAATTGTACGAATCAACACATACACCTACATATATTGATGCCTCATGAACTGCCTGTCTCAGTCTTTAAGGAAGGATAACTTTTATATCACACTTAGACGAGGGGCGAGCTTATAGTTCCACGGGCTCTCTTGGCCATTAGGCAGCGCGGTGCTTTTTCAGTTGTGGGCCCTCAATAGGGATTGATCTCCCATTTGAGCTCCGATCATTGCTTGTGGCCCAAGTCTTTTTTCTTTAGTCGTGGCTGGGCTAGGAGCGCTCCTGAGTAGGTTTCTTGAAGGAGTGCTATATAAAAGCTCAGAGTGAATAAGTGAATGACGAATGTATGTGTGTATGTACATGTATGCGTGTATGTATGTGTGTATACATATATATATGTATGCATGTGTTTATATGTATCTGGACTTTTATTTAGCGCAGTTTAGGAGCCCATCAGAAGCGCTAAGCACGTGGCATTACAGCAGATCTTAACATGGCTGGGAAAAGTAGCACGTGCAGACTTTAAAACGACGGCTCGGGTGTCGGCTGGAAGACCGTTCCAATGGAGGGATGGTCCAACGCACGCTCGTTACCATGGTGCACTCCAAGGCATGATCAGACCACACTCCACGCAGATGCCCATAAGACCCATCGATTATATATACATAGATAATCCCAGCGTGGTAGCAATCCTTTCCACTTCCCCACGGGAATTGCAGTTGTCTCCTGGACTATCACGAAATAAAATCATCATGATCACCAGTTCCTGACGCCAGACATTTGGCGGCGATGGGTAGGAATAAATGGTCATTGTTTACGGTCATATGTCTATGCATAGCTCCACTTTTGTGCTTGTCCAAGCGATGTTGTTGGGCATGACATCGCTTGGACTAACATTGAGGGGATCAATGGACTTGCTCCATTACGTTACATTACGTTACATTACAAGTGACCGAGGAGAGCACTTATTTGTACCGCTAACTCTTATAACATATAAAGTTTATAAATTACATGTCACATTATATAGGCTAGTGCAGAGAGTGCCTCTTAGTAGATATCTTGAAGCTATGGGCGCTATATAAATGTTACAATACATCGCAGCCAAATTGCTGGCGTTTATGTTATCAATTCGGCGTTGCCTTGGTCTGCCGTGTTCCTGTTTCCTAGTTTATATCTTGCATGTGGTACATTTTGTGGAATTATCATCCTAGGCCTAGTTGTATATTGGCCCAAAACTCGGTGTATGAAGTGAATTATTCGTTATTGGCAACTCGATTCGCAATGTGTAAATAATATCATAATTAAAAAGGCATAGATCAATAACTTTGTATGACTTATTATTATAGTTTCACAAGTTGATTGCGGACCCGGTCCGGGTCCCTAAAATTCGCCGGGCCCCTGAACATTTGCCCCTCTGCCCGTCTCGGCGGCGCTGACGTCTCCTATGTGCATAAGTTAAGTGCATAAGTTCAAGCAGTCCCCAGGCTATGTTCCTCAGCGTTGTCGACTGTATATCAACCTAGAGTGCTTCATCTCGAAAGCCTCCGGCACCAAGTAATAAAACGAGTTTCTCATTCATTTCGGCTACGCGGGCGTTCGCTGCGGACCTTATTGCACCACCCTTTTATGTCCTCATCTGCGGCAGCGTTGGTCCCAACCCTTCCCGGACTTAACGGCCCCCTGTGGCCCGCAATAGTTCATCGACTTCCCGCGAAAACGCTGGGCTCGTTACTCCACTGGACGAAGAGGTTTCGGCTCCGGTACAGCGGACGGAAAATCCATAACGCGGAGCGGGATTGTCGAGCGCGCCGAACGTTCATTGTGCGGTTCTGCATGCGATTGTTACGTCGCACCTACGTATGTCTTGCGCGTTAACAGGATTTCACGTTTTTATTCCGAAGCCAATACTTTGTTATCGGGACAATTACGGGTCTTCGCTTGAAAGCCGTGGCTTTGCTGGAAAGGCGAGATGCGGTTATCGCAAGAGGGCGATAGTTTATTTCGCGGTGCAATTTAAGCTTCTTACTTCGAAGCCGATATTCTATTATCCTCTACTCGTCCAAACACATTCAGTACTTACAGTCAGTACTTACAGTCAGTACTTCGTTTGGAACGATGTTGGGCTGTTTTATTCGAAAGCCAATACGTTGTTGTCAGCGTTGTTGATGGGTTGACGTTCAAGTCAATACTTCTTTATCATCACAAATCCTGTGTCAGTTCTAAAGTCAATACATCGTTCAGATGAACAAATTGACTGTTAAATCTAAACCCAACTCAACGTTTATGACAATTTCACCTCTACAATCTGAATTCAATAATGCTTTGCTGTATTGACAATTTCAACCTTTTAATATCTAAATCCAATGCCTTAATATATTGACAATTTAAATCTTTTAATATCTAAATCCAATGCCTTAATATATTGACAATTTAAATCTTTTAATATCTAAATCCAATGCCTTATTATATTGACAATTTCAACCTTTTAATATCTAAATCCAATGCCTTAATATTTTGACAATTTCAACCTTTTAATATCTAAATCCGATGCCTTATTATATTGACAATTTCAACCTTTTAATAACTAAATCAAATGCCTTATAATATTGACAATTTCAACCTTTTAATATCTAAATCCGATGCCTTATTCGTAGTGAGCTGTTGCCCTTGACGGAAGAAATGAACAAGTCCGGTAAAGGTGCCAGAATAGGTGAAAAGCTTTCAACTAACTCGTCAAACGCAGCCGGAACATCAGCAACTGGAAGGAAGGCGAAAGCCTGTAGCATCATCACGTATATATGAGTAACATCAAACAATTGAATGCGATGACACATTAAGGAACATTTGTAGACGTTGTGCAAATAACTTTTAGAAAGTCGTCTTTAAAATGGGGTTTCACTTGCTTCCATTTAAATCGAGCGAGTCTGTGGTAGAACTCAGCAAACATTCACTAGGCGGGTCGGCATATCATACATTATCTTTGTACTGCGCCGTATTATCCGGCGTCGTATTGTCTTGCGCCGTTTTGTTAGGGCGCCCTACATCTAATGCCACAGTGTACTGACAATATCTACATCATTTAAATGTCTAAACTAAACCATAAAGATATCAGCTCAATCCCTTCCAGTCTAATTTCAATTGGGTTCGACCCCCATCTCAACCACTTCAATCCGCATCAAATCCTCAATCCTGCCCACAAAATTTCGATGGGGGAAAACAATCACTCACTAACCTATACTTCTGAGGCCTCTGCGTCAACGTGCCGTGGCCTCAACCCTTTGTCGGCTGCGCTCACCCAAGCGTATTCTTGTCAGGTGCGTTTCATGTCTGCGGATGGCCTGGAGAAGGATTGAATGGGAAGGAGGAGGGGTGCGATGGGTTGGAGTGGGGAGGAGGGATTTGGACTGACAGGGCGACGTGGGTGGCCGTCATGAACTGCGCCTTTTCGGTAATCAGACTTTGTGCGACGCAAGCTGAATGGCAAACGAAAAACTGCCGTTTAATGCCCGTCACAGATAGAGAGTCACATGGACGGATGGAAAGATAAGTGGACATACAGAGGGACGTATATGGAGACGAACTGAGGGATATAAAGACAGACAAAAAGATATACAGAGAGGTAGAAGAGGATAAACGCAGGAAGGCGTATTTAGAAAGACAGACGGACGGACCATATAAAGGCAGGCTGACGGAAGTATATAGAGATGAACGGATAGAAAAAGCGAAGGGGTGGAACTGACGGATATAAAACGTTGAGCTAGTGGGACAGATAGGCACACAGACAACAGACAGGCAAGCGGTCAGGCAAGCAGTCAACCAAAACACACAAAGGCTGTTTCCTTGTTAGCTTTATGTTGCTGATTCTGTCTCTGCATCTCGCCTTTAGTCATCTTTTTTATCTGTATGTCTTTCTTCCAACTGTATGTTTCTGTCTATCTGTGTTTGTCTGTCTGTCTGTGTCGATCCCCTTCTGCCGATAGGCGTCACGACATGCTTCACGTCACGTCACAACATGCCCTGATCTTATTTCCAGATGGCGTGTTCTTTCTCCATCGAATAATAGGCACTTGTTACCAGTTCTTCGCGGTCCATATCTGGCGGGAAGCCGCCATGTAATCATCGCTACCATGGCAACCGTTTCACCACGGAGTCTGTCTTCTGCTCGTCGTCCTGGAAACTGAATAGCGGACCGGACGACAGAGTCCGCATCTCTTTGACGGGATCCATCGCAGACTCCAGGCTCTGCAACCGTCGCATTGTCTTCACAAGTCTATCATTCTTCGGGGGCGCTCGCTGGCTCACTTTGTATGTGTCCGTTGTTCTGCGTGTGCTTTTCTCTCACTGTCTGTCTCTGTCTCTCTGTCTGTCTCTGTATCCGTCTCTGTCTCTCTCTCTGTCTCTCTTTCTGTGCGTGTTTGTGTTTGTTTGCCTCTCTGTTTCTGTTTCTCTCTGCGTCGGTGTCATCGCATTTGCCTGATTGTTCGTTTGGCTGTCTCTCTCTTTTGGGTATATCCGTCTCTTCGTCTGTCTCCATATCCTGTCTATAGTCTCTGCCTCTACCATTCAGTCAGTCCTTGTGTCTGTCTGTATGTCATGCCAGTCTGTCTGTTTGCCTGTCTACCTATTTCGTCGTTGCCTTGGTCTTCTTTAATCCGGAGTTATCCTTTCAAGCCTTGTATATTATTCCTCTGAGAATGGGTCGCCTACACGAAACGGCTATAAAACCCATTAACACAAAGACCACCCAACCACACAGTGCACACACCCATGGCAATCATACACCCAACCACACACCCAATCCTACACCCAACCACACACTCCTGTTCAATCATACACCCAGTCTCATACATGTAACCATACATCCAACCATAGGCCTACTCTAATGGTATACCCAATTATTCGCCCAATCATTGGCTCACCCATTCATGCCCCAAACCATACACCCACGCATGCGTGCTTGTGGTGTTGCGGACAGGCCACAAGGCTTGAATGAAGGATTTATTTGTAAATAATCGGCTCGCCATAGCGCTTAATTTTACATATATTTTTTTACAGTGCTATAATCGGCTCGCCATAGCGCTTAATTTTACGTATATTTTTAATAGTGTTGCCGCTGTTGCGTATAGGAAGGAAGACCAATCGGCGTATTTAAGTTAGCGCATAGCTTGCAGACACATGAGTATAGCCTGACATACGGTGCATTGCTATATATGTGAAGCAGTGGTTCGTACAGCTTAACCCGTTAGCTGCCGTATTGTCGAGCGGTGCTCGTCATCAATTATCTGTATGAATTGGCTTGAGTATAGCCTGACATACGGTGCATTGCTATATATGTGAAGCAGTGGTTCATACTGCTTCATACGTAGAGTGGTTCTCGTACCGCTCCAGAGATCGTTGAGTGTTGCCATATAAATACGACCCCTAATGACAGCCGCTCTCTCGGTCAGGCCGATGCCGTCTTTCGCTGATCTGGCGGTTTGGGCCCGCTCTGTCGTCGATCGCAATACGGACGTCCGAGCCCTAAGCGTGGGGTTCAACAGGCTGACAGAGGAAAGACCGATCGTGAAGAATGCTCACTGGTCTGGGTGCCGTTCGAGAGTGCGGTAAAGTCCGATCGTGGGAAATAAATGAATAACAGTTATGTACGGGAATACGGGGAAGATGGCGACCTTGTCGGTGGCCGTGAGAAATAGAGATTGGGTGAGTCCCCGAAGGGACCGACCGCATATATCGAGAGAGGCCTCGCCGGCCGACAGAGAGATAGACTGGGAAAATCCCCGACCGTGCAGACCATGAAAGTTCGGTGGCCGAGAAATATTAATGTTGGCTACCTAGATTGGTCATAGTTACTCCTACTCTTTTTATGCAGTCTATTCACTCGGGTGGTCGCAATCTTGAAAGTTCTGGTAGCTGAGACCGTGAAAGTTCGGGTGGCCGAGAGTGGTATTAACGGTGAAAGAGTTCTGGTGGCCGATGGATATACAAGCCGGGAAGATTTCCGGTGTAGCTAGTAACCTTACAGACCGAGAGAGCTGCCGGTGGAGCCGTTGGCACATACGGAGATAGTTCCCCAGTGGATACGTTCGATAAATACGGGGAAGGTGACCCTATTGGTACTTCGATAGATTCGAGGAATGGTCATCACTGGTGCCGAAAACCTGATTACTTGCGGGCGTCTCCGCATATTCTTTTCTCTTTACGGTTTTCCGTAAATATCTATACTTGGCTACCTAACGTGGTCATAGTTTATGCCGCCGTTTTCCCCACATCCGTTTACTTGCGTGTCTGATCGCAATATCTTTGCTCGCGGTTTCCCCGCGTATCTTTACTTCACTTACTAAACGTAATATTTGTACTTGCGGTGTCCCCGCAGCATGTCTTCTTTATTGTCTTACGGTCTTTCGGTAAATATTCTTGTTGGCTATCTAAGTCGGTCATAGTTAGTCCTCCAGTTTTCCCTGGGTCTATTCACTTGTGTGTTTTGTTGCAATATCTTGACTCGCGGTTACCCCGCGACGCTTCTACATGATCTCTAATAATAATACAGGTCTATGTGAACCATGGAGGTAATGTGGTGACACTTTCACCTCAGGTGCCTGTGAGAGATTCGAATCTGAGAAACGAAGTTTACGAGAGTTGGTGCATTACAGTTGGTCAGAGCTCTAGGTGACGAGTACATAAATAGCCCTACGATGAGAGGAATAAAAGCAGTCCATTAGTTACAGACATGTGAGAGTCTTGGTGATTGGATATTAAAGTATATAACAGATGAAAGTAGGCGAGAAATATTTTATTTGCTACCTAGATTGGTCATAGTTACTCACGCGGTTTTCCAGCAGCACTTGGGTTGTCGGATACGTGGAAATTCGGGTGGCCGACATCGTTAAAGTTTGGGTGGCCGAGACCGTGGAAGTTTGGGTGGCCGAGACAGAAAGAACTCGGGTAAAATTCCCGATAAGCCGACCATACAGACTGTGAAAGCGTTCGGATGGCCGTGATAGATACAGACTCTCTAAGTGCCAGGATTAGCGATCGCATATAGTCAGAGAGGCCCCGGTGACCGAGAGTGGTACAGACAGTGACAGAGTTCGAGTGGCCGTTCGATAGAAATATCGGGGAGATTCCCGAAGGACCCGCTGGAATTACACGTGGAGGGTGACCACGTTAGAAGAGCACGTTACAAACAAGTGAAAATACTGGTGCCGATTGATACCTTCAGGTTACAAACCAATTATCTCGTCTTGATGGTCTTATGGTCTTTCGATAATTATTCTTGTTGGTTACCTACGTTGTTCATGGACCAAGAGGCACGTGAATGTCTGGGCAGTCGGAAACCCAGGTTAAAGATAAGAAGTAGATCAAGAATTGATTAATACGTAAATATTTCTGTTGGCTACCTACGTCGGTCATAGTTACTCTCGCCGTTTTCCCAAAGTGTATCTGCTGATCGAATTGATCGATACGAGTACGTTTAGGTAGTCGGGTACCCAGGTGAATACATATTTGCTTGTCGTCACACACAGTTCCGAGAACTGACTGAAGTGCGAAGTCGGGCCCCCGCGTGGGTAGGTTCGAATCGAAAATCTGTGTGCAGATAGCGAAGGTTATAGACAGAAGACCCTCACTATCAGGGTCCGTGAATACCATGCCAGTGTCATTTTTATCGAAGCAGAATATATCAGTGTTGGTGGGTAACTACCAACACAAAGGACGAGTAAGAACTTACTCCGTCAATAATTATTGTGGTGCGTGACAAAATATAAGTGTGAGGCCGGTATGCCACACACGGAAGTGGACCGAGAGACACGTGACGTGTGGAAGATATGGGCTCCGGTAGATAGGTGTCTAAGATGACATGACTGAGAGGTGTGCGAGTTGCAGTGTCTAGGATGACCGAGTTTATAGAGTTACGAACAAGGAATGTCTAGGAGTACAAGACATTGAACCTAGCTGCCGATAATTGTCTAGGTCGATATTACTTAGGGACTTGTTTTAAGTATATCTGAACCTCGTAACTTAAGAGAACGTTTGGTGTCCCTTGTTGGCGATAGTTTCAGAGTCACAAGATGTTGAATGGTACGACATCAAGTAGAGAGGAAGAAGAGGCTAATAGCTTGGACGGTAGACAAGGCGAGAAAGACTCCTGCCGGTATGATTACGAATCCTGTTTTGAGTACGGCCATCCTCAGAACGTTGCCCATCCGGCGACCGCGGAATAAGCAGTCAGACCTCATTACTAATTCGAACGGTGTTACCTTTCTTGGAGAAGAGACCCATTTGTAATCTAGCCTGGTGAGAGCGAAAATTTTAAACTACATCACGCATCGAAAAAATCCGTTGAGGGCGATGGGCGTTAAGACGGTTCTTTGAAAGGAAGTGCTGTAGATATAGTAGATAGGTAGATATAGAGAGCAACCATTTGGCATTGAGAATTTATAAGAAAGTGACTCGGGCGACTCCAGACGTATTCACGAGCTGGAATCGACACCGTCCGGGCGAGCTGGGCAGGCGCTCGGGAGGCAGAACCACAGTGGTATGTTACCTTGCCTAATACCTTATTAATTTTCCTTATTACCCTACTTCCTTTCGTCAGACTAACTTACTTTACTTTCATCTGTCTGTATCCTTCGCTCACAGTTGCTCAGCGACATCAACTGACGTTTGGTAATTGAATAGAGGTGCCTAATAAATGGATGGAAACTGAAAACCCGGAACCAACCACCGCACACCAATACGATTGAAAAGGATGTTCAGCATTATCCATTTCTCGACCAACAGCGATAGAACGAACGCGATTCGGTGACCATGGTTGCGTTTTATTCCTTCCACACGATCACACTTCACACTGATCGGAAAACGCACCAGAGAGGCATCTTCAGTCGCCCTTGGGAACAGTGCTGAAATTTGAAACTACATCACGCATCGAAAAAATCCGTTGAGGGCGATGGGCGTTAAGACGGTTCTTTGAAAGGAAGTGCTGTGCTGACACGGACGCGTGCTCTTTATACCTCCTGTACTTTGATTGGAATCGGTAGTGGCGCTGCATAAATGGTATATTTGGAGATGGGATTGCTCGTAAGTTTTTTCGTACATCCGCCTATACGTTAATTCAGCCTGCCATCTATCCTTCCGTCAGCCTATTCCATATGCTGATAACGCAGGTGATTAACACGGAGCAGACTTTTGAAGGTTCCACACAATTCTTGAAACGGAACTTCGTCAAAATGGTTGAATCATCAACTAAAATCGTGTGAACTTGTCCCTCTTCCCCATTTTAGATGATTTAGCTCCTATTTGGGTTTATGCATTCAACACGCCATTCGCTGAGGGTTATCTTTCTGCTCACAGGTGATTGTCCTTGAAGACTCCATGACTCAATGGGTTGGGGTTAAATTTAGTGTACCGCAGGGCTCGGTGCTCGGCCCCATGCTATACACTCTTTACTGCTAATATTCCGCTTTTCTTTGCTAAATACAGGGCAAATAACCATCTTTATGCAGATGATGTCCATGCTTTCGTACGTGGTCCATCATCTGATCAACTGTCCCTAGTACGCTTTATTGATTGTTTCTGATCTTTGCTATTTTTTATCGACTAACAGGTGTCCCTCGATAGTCCGAAGGTTCGATAGTCCTAGGATTCTATACTCCGACATTTATTTAACTAGCATCTGGATTAATTGATGAAAAGAATGTGTAAAACTTGGAGCTGGATTGATATGAAAAGAATCATGCCTAAATGGAAGCTGGATGAATGAAAAGCAATGTGCAATCCAGCTTCTAGAAAACATAATTCTTCTCATAAGTCCAGCTACCATTAAAACCACAATTTTATCATCTAGCGACCGGTCCCCATGCAATCTTCGGACTATCGAACCGTCGAACTATCGATACAGAACCGACTAACACACTTAATACTACAAAAAGTCAACTGATCTGGTTTGAAACTAGGCAACAGCTCGTTTCACTTGAGCTACGAATACTGACTGATAAATTCCATGCTTTAATACACTTTTTTAATGTCTGATGACCTCGGCGTCACACTTGATTCCTCCCTCACGTTCACCGAACACAAATCTAACCTGACCCACTCCTGCTACTTTCAACTGAGGCGACTCATATCCACCAGACGATCGGTCTCGTCCTCTGTGTTTACCATCATAGTTCATGCGTTTGTCTGTTCCCGCCTAGACTATATATTCCAACTCACTTCTTATATGTCTTCCGATACTCCTCTCCCCTTCAATCATAGTCCGTCTCTGTCGCTTTGCGCATATAACTGCAGACATGATTGAAGTCTTGTACTAGCTTCCTGTTACCGAGCATATCCACTAAAAGATCCTCTGTATAGTTTCCAAAGCCCAGCTAGGCAGTGCCCCGAGAGAAATCTCTCACTGTTAGCGGAAACCGTAATCTGCAACTTCATCTCGTTCCTTGCGCTTTGTTGCTCGTCTTGATCTTTTTTATCGATTTTTTTATTTGCCCTCTTTTATTTAACTTGGCTTGGGTAAAGTTTGTCATGTTGGATCGTCGGTTCGTGGAAGTTCTTTCAACTCCTTTTTCGGTATGTTCCCATCGACCTACAGAGCTTAAATATTGCACACATGTCACGCTTGACATGTTTTTGACAATGCAATGTATCAACTTTTTACAGACATAACCCAAAAATTGTTAAATAAATTTTTTTAAATGCAAAATATTTATATATCGTTTAACCACTGGAACGAGTCCTTCTTGACGAGCTCCACTCCGACAAGTTTACCTCATAAAATGATCTCTTAAGGAATTGGATTGATTGCGCCATCTTCCAGATTACCAAAAGATATCGACAAAACGAAGATCCGCCGACACGCCTGCGACTTGGTCAATGGAGCCAGGTTAGACGCAGCTTGCAGCCCTCACTCAGCCGATTGGCTGACCGCGCTGCCCATTGCTACATGCAGCCTTGTCCTTGACAACGAGGCGGTCCGGGTGGCGGTAGACCTGAGGTTTGGCCTGTAACTTTTTGGCCCTCACAGATGCCACTGCGGAGAGGCGGTGGGCCCTGAGGGCCACCATGGCTTCGTGTGTAGCAGGGCCCAGGGACGCTCTTTGCGCCACAACGTTATCAATGACATCGTTTGGCGGTCTCTTCTCAGGGCTCAGATACCGAGCACCAAGGAACCGGTCGGCCTATTTAGATCTGATGGGAAGAGGCCCGACGGGGCAACGCTCATCCCTTGGTCGAGGGGGAAGTACCTGGCATGGGATGCTACAATTGTTCGTACCTGTGCTGCCTCGTACATAACCCAGACTGGGGTGAAGGGACCTGCGTCGGTTCAGGCGGCAGACCGCAAAACTCTAAAATACGGTGGACTACCTGCCTCTTATGATTTCCAACCGCTCGCTATTGAGACAATGGGCCGTTTCAACCCCTCGGCGTTGGATTTCATCAGCGAAATCGGTAGCCGGATTTCTCTTATAAGTGGCGACAGACGTGAGACGACCTTTCTTTTTCAGCGCATTTTTGTTTGCATCCAACGCTACAACCTAGTCGCTTTCATGGGCACCTTTCCGTTGACCCCAGAAGACGAGGCCTGACCCTCCGGACAATAAAGTCTCTACATTAATAATCTCTAAGTCCCTGGGGGAATGAAGTAGCTCAGGGCATTAAAAAAAATAATGATGATAATAATAATAATAATAATAATAATAATAATAATACCATTCAGTGGTACAATCTTGTCGCACTTAAAGGTACCTTCTCTTCAAGCCTTGATGACGAGGCCAGGCCCTCCAGACGATTTCGCGTCATACAATAATCTCTAAATCCCTGGGGAATGAAGTACCTCAGGGCAAAAATAATAATAATAATAATAATAATAATAATAACAATAACAATAATAGGAGTATTACTTGCAAAAATGACGACAATGATCTTAGGAAATCTCTTGGATTTATTGTTCCAATCTTCTGGATGGTTTCGCAATTTTACGCTCCACTGTCTTTATGCACACACACACACACACACACACACACACTGAACCACTATCCGTTCTGGATGACAGATCACGCCAGAGGACTCTACACGCCGGAGGGAGAGGGGTCGTCGAGAGACCGCCACACGGCTGCGTAGAGGCGGGGATAGCCCCCTGCGACCGACCGACCGGGCGCCACGGCTCACGAATGATGGATGCGCCAATTTCGAAAGACCCGGCCGCGCGCAGTATATCCTTTCCTATATAGGATATGTCATATCTGTGGGATTATTAAATGCGCGAGTACAAACAGCGGAGCCATATTTTGCGGCCACTCCATCCGTTCTACTCGTCGGCTGCAGAGGATATATTCTGAGACTCGACGGATTCGACTCGATCTCCGACGACCGCCCCACCTTAATCAAAAGCCTCCGTCTTCGTCTTCCGTTTCGATAAATTTACGACGCTTATTAGCTGAGGCTGTCACGAGTACGAGTTATATTCTGGCTCTAGCATTACACGTTAATCAAGACGCGTATAACATCCAATATGTATTTATGTGTATATTATATTCTGTATTTATATCAATATGTACGCATTTATATGTACATGCACTCAATGCATACATTGCATTTAATATATATATATATATATATATATATATATATATTTATCTGCATGTGTGCAACACAGTAATATTTATCTCGGAAGGCGTATATATATATATACACTAATATTGTTGCATCTGATCACCTTTTTTGCATGTCTTTTTAGTTGTGGAGTAAATATATATAGTTTTTATCTATATATATGCGTAATTTGCGTATATTGTATATATACCGCATATATATATATATATATATATATGTTACAAGTTGCATATATACCCCATATATCTAGTGACTGTTATATCTATTAAGTTGTAAACAGCCTCTAGACACTCCCTGTTTGTAATATCTGACCGTGCCTATGTATATATATATTTTAATATTAATACAAAGATATATATATATATATGTGTATAATAGGAGGTGTGTTTAAAACTACTACCTATAATCCCTAGACCATCACCGTCTAAGTGAGCCTGGCATTTAATTCTTTGTATGACTGTACTTAGATAGGCGCTCTATGAATGAATGAATGAATGAATGAACGAACGAATGTGTTTCTAGTTTTATACACATACATATATCTATATGTATATATAAACTGGTGCACATAAATATGAAGAATATTTTCTCTTTACAACAACAACAATGCACTAAAGAAATTGTCAATAAATTCAATTAGGACGAATACATGAATATGTATTAAAACTATTAATAAATTAAACGTGAATACATGAATATATATGAATGCAAATTAATATGTGTGAAACTATGGTGCATATATTCATCATCGTCGTCGTCGTCATCGGCGTCGTCGTCATCATTATCATCATCATCATCAGTTCTCCACACGGCCATTTCGCTGCGATGGGTACAAACAAATGATCTCCAGTTACCTAAGTAATTTGTCATGTCCTTAGTATTAGTCCGATTGATGTCATTATGTCTTCATTTATATTTTCTATCCAAAATAATCTTTGTCTAGTACTATATAGATATATAGCACTATATAGGTCGCAGGAGAATCAATGTAAATATAAAAATGTATGTGGTGGACTTCAATGAAAATATATAACAGCATGAATGCATTTGTATGCATATATAAAATGAATTATGATTATTTCTCTCTTTTTCCATTTCTGTGGAGGCTGGATCCAGATTTGGGCTTCTTTCCCTGTGTCTGTCAGTTCTGTTGACTCTCACCCTGTATCTGTCTGTTTAGTTGACTCCCTCTGTTTCCATACGTTATGCTAACTCACTCCCTGAATCTGTTCATTCTGCTCAATATCTCTCTCCCTGTATCAACCCGTTCTGCTAACTCACTTCCTGTATCTGTCCGTTCTGCTTTCTCACTCCCTGTCCATCTGCTTACTTGTATCATAACGAAGCTGATTGGCGTCACCCTACTTATTCCAGCGCTCGTACTGGCACTCCCCCATGCACTGTAGGCTGTTTTTCCCTCGTGCATCAACATCAAGTGACCGCCAAGAACCGTCGAAGTGAATAGGTTCACAAGGTCTGTCAAACGAGCGCTGCAATCTAAGAACATTGCGTTATAACAAAGTTCGTTGACGTCGCCCTCCTTAATAATCCATTCTTCGGACTGGCACTACCTCATCAAGCCAATATCCGCTGCTTCTTCTTCTTCCTCCTAATTATTATTAATACGGACCGTGCAATCTTCGTAATGGTGGATCCGTCTTCTTGGGGGAAAGAGTATTTCGTGGACCAAGTGGCACAAATCCAATTCTTTTATCTGCTCCGATTCCGGTATACCGAGTCGGAGGCTGTGGCTAGGGGTGGATGGATGATAGATGAGGGATGAGTAGATGAGATGGACAGGGTGGACAGTTGGAGTCAGTAGTGGACTGGTGGATGAACGGAAGGATGGATGGATGGATGGATGGGTGGGTGAGTGGGGAATGGGGATATGGGTTGGTGGATAAATGGATGGATGAAATTTGCTAATCGTTTATGAACTAGAGATGGCTAAATCTTCTAGCTATAGTTTATTAGAATTTGTCTAAAGATCAATTAAAATCTGGGCGATTAGTTATCCACATATTGTGATTAGGGATTTCGTTTATTGGCCGACTGGCTGTCTGGTGTATAGCTGTTGAACGTACGATGTCGATATCAAGACTAACTAGTTAATGATTTCAGTATAACGACGATGTGATGGCAAACATCAGTTGCGTCGCCCTACTCCTATATCCGGGCTTGGGACTGGCACTGCCAGAGAGCGAACAGTGGCAGATATCGTTTATAAATCCTGCCCGCAAACAACCTCCTCCATGCTCGGCGTGCATCTAGTAACCTACCCAGTATTAACAATTGTTGAACCCGAAGGTTTACGACCATCCTGGCGCTATATAAACGACGGCGCATTTAAGTCGATCGCTTAGGGATCAGCCGTGCAGTAAGAGCGACGGCGATCGCCTTGGCAACGTATTTACACGGGCGCTGTGAGCTGGATTATCACCATGGCAGCCGCGACGAGACCTTCGCCAGAAGGGGGCGGCAGATAGGCAAGGAGAGAGACGGATTGTCACCAAGGCGACAGACAGGAACACGTCACCTTGGCAACGATCGAAGATATAAGCCGATGGGGATGAATTGTCACCATGGCAACAGAGGCAGAAGACGATTGGCTGTAGCGATTGCCGTGTGCATTGAGACGGGCGTTGCCATGGCAGCCGGCGGAGTATCCATGGTCCATGGAGGAGAAGGCGGATTAATGCCGTGGTAACTGATAGACGCAAAAGAAGGCGTGATAACATGGAGGGAGGCAGATACGAAGGGATGGGAGGGCGAGATACAGAGGAGGAAAGAAATAAGGACTGGCAGGGAGGCAAGCAAGGATTTAAGAAAAGGTAGAGAGAGAAAAAGAAAAAAAGAAAGCAAGGGCGGAACGGAGAAAGAGAGAGCGAGACAGAGACATAGAGAGAGAGACAGACAGACAGACAGACAGACAGACAGAGACAGACAGAGACAGACAGAGACAGACAGAGACAGACAGAGAGACAGAGACAGGGAGAGACAGAGATGAAGAGTGAGAAAGACAGTTAGAGAGACAGAGTGAGAGATAGACAGAGAGAGAGACAGAGAGAGAGAGACAGAGAGAGAGAAAGAGAGAGATGAAGGATGGAAGATGAGAGCGGGGCAGAGGCAGAGAGGGACGCACAGAAATAGATAGAGACAGGAGGGAAGGGAAAAAAGGAGTGCTGGGGGGATACATTCGCCTCGTCCGGGTGCTGCAAGCGATATCTCAGTATTGCACCAGGCTTGGCACTGCCCTATCCTTCGTTATCTTCTCTTCCTTCCCGTTCCTCTCCTCCTCCTCCTTTTCTTATTCCTTCGTTCTTCCAACTAGTCCTCACCCTCAATTCGTTGTTGATTTCCTTCCGCTAATCCCCCTCCACTCGTTTCAGTTTCGTCTTCAATTCCTCTTCCTTTTCCTCTATTCCTTCTCTTCCCTTTCTCCTCCTCTTCACAATTGTTTCTTATTCTTTTTTCGTCCTCCTCTACTTTTGTCCTCCTAGATTCTCTTCCAACCGCCTCAATCATCCATCATCCATCGTCCTCCATTCTCTCATCAGACCTATTTCATCCTCATCCATTGTCCTCCATCCGCCTCGGTCATTATCCATCCTCTTTCATTCTCACCAAACATTTCCCGTCCTCCTCCATTGTTTCTCTATTCTTTTCCAGCATCCTTATTTCTTTTCCATCGTTATTGATACTCTTCCATACGGCCCCATCATACTCAAATCCTCCTCAGACCTCTCACACACTCCATCCTCCTCCTACATCCACTTTCATCCTTTTCCATCCTCCACCCTCCTCCATTCTCCTTAGTTCTGCTTCTCTGCCGTTGTGTCCAGGGAGTTTTATTTCTATTTTATTTCTCCTTTGTGCAGCTGTATCCATGAAAGACGCGTGTTTAGACCAACAGAGGGACAGAGAGCCTGATAGGCATACAGGTGGAGAGACAGAAGGAGGGTGGCAGAAGGAGAAGTAAGAGAGACACAAGGAGAGGCAGCTATGCAGAAATACTAACACACTGACCACTGAAGATAATTCAAAGCACAGACAGAGTCACATAAAGGAACAGAGACAGATAGATAGACAGACAGAGTAAAAGAGAGAGGTACCGAGAGACTCCACGAGAGTGATGGACAGGGAGTCGCAGCGAGACATCCGCGAGGGCACCTGTAGCCCACCGAGATAAGCGCCCAGAGAGGGAGACAGCGAGGACTTGGGATGGGGTGGGGTAGCGATATGAAGGGTGGCCAGGAAGAAGAAGGGGTCGAGGGTGGAAGATTTATCGGGCACGGTTTACGCATCGGCTGTCGCAGGGGCAGAAGAGGAAGGCGAAAGCGATCGGGAGAAGTCGGATGGGAGAATTCGTGCGAGAAGAGAGATAGCCGAATGCCAGACAGACAGATACGCAGACAGACAGGCAGACAAATAGATGAATGGACAGGCAGGCTGGCAAGCAGATAGACGGACGGGCAGACAGATGGACAGACAGACGGACAGGTAGACAGACGGACGGACAAACTGACAGATAGAAATGCAAACAGTTAGGAAGGCGGGCATTGATTTATAATGTCACGCCGAGATTGCTGAATGGTCCATTGGTCAACGTGGCTGGAGGGTCAATCGAGAGGTCGTAGGTTCAAATCCATGCCAGCGCAGAAATTTGTCGCGAGATCGACTCCACCTATGTCCTCTAACCACCTCAGTATAATGGGTGGTGGCAAGATGAATCGGCAAAAAGAGAGAGCTGGTCACAAGCTCTCATATGCCGCGCCAAAGCAAATTGAAGAGGTTAGCGCTTTAATAATAATAATTATTATTATTATTATTATTATTATTATTATTATTATTATTATTATTCTGTGGCCTGGAAGGCCACAGAGCTGGAGATTCGCACAATGATGCGCTCTTTCCCGATGGGGTCGTCGGGCAGCCCTGATGGGCTGCGCCCCCAACACGTGGCGGAACTGATTGGAGATCCAGACGCGGGACCTGGGCTGCTGAGAGCGACGACTGCTCTTATCAATCTACTACTGGCCGGCATCTGCCCTCATGAGGTACGGCCTATCTTATTCGGAGGTACTCTTTTCGCCCTCCGTAAAAGCTGTGGTGGTCTAAGGCCAATAGCCATTGGATACGTGTGGCGTCGACATCTAAATGCGCAAACGCATACGCCGTCCCACGTGTCACGCCGTACCTAACCCCTAAACAACTGGGGGTTGGCGTTCCCGGAGGCTGCGAGGCGGCAACCCACGCCGCTAGACGATTCCTGACCAGCATGGACACGAATTCAATAATGGTGAAGCTTGACATCTCGAACGCTTTCAATAGCTTGCACCGATATTTCATGCTCGCATCATTGGACGAACTCATTCCTGATTTATCCGCATATTGCCATCTTGCCTACGCCGAGGCAACAACTCTGAAATTCGGGAGATTCACGATACAATCGCAAGAAGGTTCGCAACAGGACGATCCCTTGGGACCTCTCCTTTTCTGCCTACCGCTACAGCCGATCCTTAATCACCTGCTTTCACCATTGGCCTTTGGATACCTCGACGACCTCACCTTGGGCGGAGATCCTAAGGTGGTGGAGGCGGATGTTGCGGATGTCTGCAACTTGGCCTCGCGCTCAACTGCAAAAAATGTGAACTCATTTCTTCCGACGCCCATATCAACGACTTTAGTCAAGGCTTCCTAGGACAGTTCGCCCGAGTCAATGCATCATCGGTCGTGCTCCTAGGGGCTCCGCTCTCCCCGACGGATGCCCTGTTTTCAGCCATCGACACTTGTGTGGCCGACCTCGGAATTGCCCCCGACAGGTTGCAACTAATCGCTAGACAAGACGCTCTACTGATCCTTAGACATTCGATCGGCTCGCTTAAACTCATGCATTTTTTGAGATGCACCCCATGCCACGACCACCCGCGTCTATGGGCTTATGACGATCTGCTGCGAGGAGGTATCGAGCGAATCTTCAACATTTCGATGACCAATGGGGTCAGGCCACTCTCCCGATCAGGATGGGAGGACTGGGAATTAGGAGGGCGTCCTCGCTGGCACT
This sequence comes from Bimastos eiseni, assembly GCA_959347315.1. Taxonomy (NCBI): domain Eukaryota; kingdom Metazoa; phylum Annelida; class Clitellata; order Crassiclitellata; family Lumbricidae; genus Bimastos; species Bimastos eiseni. The sequence continues at coordinate 20,728,302 of OY365822.1, forward strand.
TCCCGCCTTTTTGGCTTCAGCCGCGGGCACTCTCCAGATCCATTCCCTCATCTTAGAATCAGTAGCGGTGAAATCGGACTCAGCATGCGACTCGGCGATGTCTACCTGGCTTCAACTTACCGAAGCTTCTGCCCCGACGACGCCAGGCCATAAACAAGCCCACTTTGACAGACCGCTGTTAAACGCGGTTCTGTCTGCACTAGAAGAAAAGCTACAAGATCCCTACGACCAGGCGAGACTAAGGGCCTTGCAGTCACCGCACGCCTCGGACTGGCTATACGCTCTCCCGCTCGTTTCTCGCGATCTCAGACTGGAGGACGATACCGTGAGGTTGGCGGTCGGCCTACGATTAGGGGTGGCCATCTGCGAGCCGCACACCTGCGCATGCGGCGCCTTCGTCTCAGCCAGAGGCGCACATGGCCTGTCCTGTTCATTGGGTTTTGGCCGTCAAGCAAGACACTGTAATATCAACGACCTTATCCATCGCAGCCTCAACAGAGCCGGTATTCCAGCGGTCAAGGAACTGTCAAGTCTTTCCAGATTAGATGGAAAGAGACCGGACGGGCAGACCCTGATACCGTGGAGTGGGGGGGGGCTTGACTTGGGACGCGACTGTGGTGGACACAGTGGCCGCTTCTTATATCCCGAGTCAGCTTCCACAGCTGGAGGAGCGGCGGAGATAGCAGCCACAAGGGAACATACAAAATACTCTGAGCTAGAGAAGAAATACACTTTTGTTCCAATCGCTATAGAAACCTTCGGTCCCCTCAATAGTGAGGGCCTCGCCTTTCTGGCCTCGCCTTTCTGTCTGAGACTGGACGCCGACTTTCGACAACTACCGGTGACACCCGAGAGACAAGCCTCGCCTTTCTGTCTGAGACTGGACGCCGACTTTCGACAACTACCGGTGACACCCGAGAGACAAGCTTCCGTTTCCAGAACTTGTCGGCATTGATCAAGCGTTTCAATGCGGTGGCTTTTCAGGGCACTATGCCAAGATTACAATCCACTGACAAGCGGCGACCCAGATAGCCTGATGACAGATCCGTTGGCAATGCCAATGAATAACACTATATGTGACATAGTAATGGTAATAATAATTATAATAATTATAATGATATAATAATAATAATAATAATAACGTTTTGCCGGCCAAGCTGATGGGATTACCCTTTCTGCTATTTCATACCATACCAGATATGGACACAATCAACTAACATAACCCCATAATTAATCAATGTGTTCATCATCATCATCGCCATCGGTGTCGTAGTCATTGTCATCATCAACATGATGAATTGATGATGTTGATCAAATCAAAGTACCATGCCATCATCTTCTTCTTCATCGTTAGCATTCTTCCTCTTCATCCTCATCGCTCCTTCTCCTGATCTTATACTCCTCCTCCTCATCGCCACCAGCTTCCGCAGCCCTAGCATCTCGCTTCGTCGGTCGCACGCAGGGCAGCTGCGTCGGAACCAATCTGTCACGTGTTGATGGCTAGTCGCTTATAATCACCTTTGAATAATGACCTTTGAACTCAGATGAAAGCCGTCCTATCAACTTGATATGAGTCCTAATCGTGTAACAGGTCACCCTATCACATGACATCCATTACCAATCCAAAGATTCATATCCTATCATGTCTCATCAGCAAGTACCATACAATACCATGTCTTATAATAACATACCCAGAGCTTGAAGTGGAACGGTATGACATACCAACACCTCTCCTGGCCGACTTCAAGCATACCGGGAGGGAAGGGAAGTGGTCCTTATATCTATACAGGCACCTCTTTTTCCCTCTTAAAGTCTAAGCATACCACATCTTTCTATGCCATAAAAACATTCCTATCACGTCATGCCACACACTCAACGACCAGAAAAACATACCACTTCATTCATTCATTCATTCATTCATTCATTCATTCATTCATTACGACCCATTTATATCGGTTAAATTTGGTGTATCCAGGGTTCGGTGATTGGCTCCATACCATGCAACACTCTCTTTACTGCTGATATTCCGCTTTTATTTACTAAACACATTGCATATCTAACCTGACCCACTCCTGCTACTTTCAACTGATGCGACTCAGAGCCACTCTAAATGTCTTGTCCTGTCTCGTCCTCTGCCTTTACCATATAGTAATCCCATATAGTTCATGCGTTTGTCTGTTCCCACCTAGACTATTCCGACTCACTTCTTATGGGCCTCCAGAAACAGCGTCTTTCCCCCTTCAATCGATCTTAACTGCTTCAGCTAGGCTCATAACCTGACTCCGTCGCTTTGTGCATATCTCCACATATATGCTTGAAGTCTTGTACTGGCTTCCTGTCACTAAGCGTATCCACTACAAGATCCTCTTTCTAGTTGCCAAAGCCCAGCGAAGCAGTGCCCCGAGATACCTCTCTGACTATTATCTGTAACTTCATCTCGTTCCTAAGGCTGTCCTGGCCCAACACCGAGCGTTTGCTCTTGTTCGTCCATCTGTCTGCTACGGGCTAAACTAATGACTGGCTTCTCTCCATCGGCCTCTCACTCCGCAAAGGCGTTTCTTTCCCCCTGGTTTACCGTGCTGATATAGCGCCTCTGCTATTTATTCTTTGAGAGGCGCCATATAAATCTAATGATGCGACACTATAGGATATAACTAACACGCCATGTCACCCTTCATATACATACAAATTATTACTACCACATTATAGGACTTAATTCCACACCAATTCATACCACGCCAATACATGTCACAAGCACCCTCGTGCATGAGGTTCTTGTAGGGCGCTATATAAATGTTCATGTACATACGACATAACCACTTATCACTGATTATTATTATTATTATTATTATTATTACTACTACTACTCTCCTTATTATTACTTTTATGCAATATATATATATGGCATGAGGTGGCATTTATATATATTATATATATATTATATATGTAATATATAGTGGTATGTGTCGTATACTATGCCAGTCTATATAAGCAGCCATTGCTAGCTCTCTTTATGTTCGTAACGTTCAGTGCTCCTCCATTGAGTCCATCTCCTTTTCATCCCGTCCCAACCTCCTTTGTTCCCTTCCAATCGATATTTGACAATTTGTCGACTTCATTTGGCGCTTCAATCGGACGACCACCAACGGACGGATTGACCCGAGAGACGACGACGAGTATTAGCCCGATGGCTCTGCGATTGAATTGGCCCAGCCATCTAGAAAGCGGAAGTTCATCCGCGCATGCATCGGTAATTGAGGCCAGGAATTTCATCTGAAGAATACGGGATAGAAATCCACCATTCCGTTTTTTTTAAATTTATATTTTTATTACTGTTATTATTTCTATTATCATTACTATCATTATCTTCTTGTTAGTATTTTGCCTGAAGTAGAAATTAGGATCCCTCAGGCATAGAAACTAAAATAACTGATATGCATTCAAGCTTCGAGTTCTTGGTGCTCGTCCCCCGGGTGCGGTGTCAAGGTGCCTCCAAAACAACGGCATTATTATTATTATTTTTTATATTTTTAAGAAAAATTATTATTATTATTATTATTAATTTTTTTAATTAGCTTTTTTTAAATTATTATTATTATTATTATATTTTCTTGTGTCTATTGTTAAGGGTGTGTACACTGTGTAGGGGAGGGTCTATTGTAGTGAGAGTGCCGGACGGTGACAGTGGCATCCCATGACACCTTAGGGAACAATGAGACACATCCAGGCGCCTTTTGGTTCCAGTAGGTACTTTGACACCTTACCTTGACAGAGTTTTGGCTTGTTGTCCACGCAAGGGGTCGTCTCAAAAGTTCCGTTGCGGCACGGTGTCTTGCACGCCGTTGAATTGTACGATCTCGGCGATCTTGGAACGTCGGCGCCGCCGGAACCGGAACCAGCGGCCAGGCCGGAAGCTGAAGCGCTCTCCGTGGCGTGTCGCAGCACTAGGGTTACCATGACGACGACTGCGAGCAACATCTTCAGGCGATTTCTGACGACGCTCATTTCCGGATACGCTCTGAAGGAAAGAAAGACAACGTCACCAACACGTCATCGTTACGTCAGAGCTTCTACGTCATCTGATGCTTCTCGTTGGTTCTGTGTGATGACACTGTGTCATGGCAAGGATGATAAGCGTCGCCCTCCTCTTTTCTCCTCGTTTGGGACTGGCACCAGCATTATGAAACATGTATACATTGGGCGCCATAGAAGAATCCAGATGATTATTGTTGCTGCTATATCGTGTCTATTTTTATATTACGTCTCTTATCGTTATTACTGAGTTCCGTCATGTGAACAAATACGTTCTGGCAAGCGTTGATGCACGCATTACCCAAACAATGCCAACGTCCTGGACTGTCATCGGTTGCCTGCCTTCCAATGATCGATATGGACTCGGGGGACACAACATGTTCATCAACTTTAGAGTATTTTGGCAATCTGTCGGTGAAATGTAACGTCCCCACAGTTGTCACTTTTGACCAGCAACCATTCTGGAAATCGTCGCAGATAATAAATGGGTTTCATGCAGATGGGTTCAGCACGAGATGGTATTGTATTTAAGTATTTATAGAGCGCCTATAGCAGGGTGAACCGTTCGGAAGCGCTTCCAGTTCACAAGACCCAACGACGAGAAGTAGGTTTTGAAAAAAGTGAAAGAGAATGAGAGACTGCCTGATATATAATCTTAGAACAAACAGATGAAGCGCAATCCAAATAGAGGGACCAATTGAGATGATGTGCTAATAATTGGGAGTTTCCACACATTGATGAACTATATCTGGGTGCTGTATGTAAATCAATGAACAGAAGTGGCGTCATGATGGGCATAGTAGAGACGATATAATTAATTATTAGCATCAGCTATGAAATTGCCATGTTGATCTGGCGATGCCCTCTTGACTCTGCCCCGACCTATTTGCACGACCTATATATGCTGCCATGTTTCAGCTTTGGCTGGTCGTCGAGCTCTTCCTTCTTCTTCTGGTGGCTATAGCTTCTGATGCCCCGTGCAAGCTCCTCGTCGAGTCCTAGTCCAGGCAGCGCCGCGCCTTCTCAGTTGTTGGCCCTTCGCCTGGAACACACTCCCCTTGGATTGTTACTGACTTAATATAAGAAAATTTTCATATTCATACCATACGACTACATGCCATACCAATTCATATCACACCAGTACTTCAGCAATCCATGCGGTTTGCAAGAAATCTGTCTTCCCGAAAATAGTCAGTGCCTCCTTGACGATCATGTCTTACGCAGGTATGTGGTCTCGAGACCGCGGTCTTGGTCTCGAGACGGTCTCGAGACCGGAAAACTTCGGTCTTGGTCTTGGTCTTGGACCATTGGTCTTGGTCATGGTCTTAACTGCTTTGGTCTTGGTCTTGGTCTTAAAGGAACGGTCTTGGAATTGGTCTCCGTCTTAGGTTAGCGTTCTTGGTCATTTGCCGTATCAGCTCAATTTCTTTTGATATTTGTCGGTTATTTTCGATTATTAGAGACACTGATGTTTAAGCCCTAGGCGCTTGTCATCAATTTATGACGTGCTGATCTTCCATATATACATGTTACTATGTGCAAAAAATACATTTGCAACGGAACCAGCCATTTCAAAATTTGCTTTCACATATGTCAAGGTTTTGGATAACAATCTAATAATTATGTGGTCGGCCAACATGTAGTCACTGTTAATCTACAATTCCGAGTACAAGTAGGCCTACACCAGTGAAACGTAACGTTAATCAACTTGTAGCCAAGGTCTGAACCCGCAAAAGTTCAGACTGGCCGATAAAACTGTTTTCTGGACCATTATTAAAATTAGTATTCTTCAGCCAAAAAATTAATATATTAAGCGTGTTATTCTATTTTAGCGTCTTAATCAATTGAATTGTTTATTAAAAAAGCGTTTTGGTCTTGGTCTCGGACCATCCGGTCTTGGTCTTGGTTTTGGACCTCTCGGTCTTGGGCTCGAGGTTTTGGTCTCGTACCCAACATTGTTCTAACGTGGGTAACGTTAGTGAGAGAAGATACCAAACGCAGATCAAGCTACTAGTATCGAGACCGTCGTCGGTCGCACAGTTTTGTATCCATATGATATTCGAGTGGTTCCAGTCTTAATCTGTAGTGTCAATACGCTGCAGAGTCCTTTATAGGGTTTAGAAAGTGATACCTTTTTGATGCCGGAATGTCCGCCTCGGCCTCAACCCTTACCTCTCTGCGAACTTACTTGCTTACAACTCATGCAGCATGCTATAGTATGCTATGGTATGGCAAGGGTTTCAACATAGATTCAACTGAACGGAACTGTTATTATACTAGATGGAAAAGGTATTTTAGTCATGATGGACAATAACCCTACTAACCAGACCAACTTCATGGAATGATCCAATGCAATTGAAATGACCATCGCGTTCAGGTGGTCATTCATATTTTCTAGTTACATATATTTTACACACACACACACACACGCACACACACACACACACACACATATATATATATATATATATATATGCAAATATATGTTATACACGTATTTAAATATGCATATTTATCAACGTTCGTTTAACACTGTATATCTACTCCCTACATAGACACGATGTATATTATATGAAGGGAACATACTGGTATGTGTCGTCCGCCTTGGGCCCCATTCATCAGCCATCGTGCTCACATAGGCGCATCGCATTCTGTCGCTAGGGCGCGCCATCTCTGATAACATCGCATGCGCAGGTCAAAACGATTTGTTAGTCCTCTGACGACGCTGTTCGGTCCATCTGGCTTTGCTGATGAGAAACGACGGTGACGGTGACTGTGGTCTCCTTCTCCTCCCGTCCCTGTCTCTCTGTCCTGATCGCTCCAACGGCGTCTTTGCGAGCGCTGGAGACGCCGCGAGTGTGCAGAGCGTGAGAGACGGCTACTGTAGGGCTACGGGCGGCGAGGAGTCTGGCGAGAAATGTTCGTCGGATGGGTGAGAGGGAATGGAGCGGAGGAAGGGAGACGGACGATGCATGCGGCTTTTGGTCGGAAGGATTTGGCTAAGGGGCAGGCTGCGTTTGGTTGGAGAGTGGGTAGATGGGTGGGTGGGTTGAATGAATGGATAGGTGGGTGGATGGATTGATGTGTGGGTGGGTGGGTGGATGGATGGTTGGATAAGTGGGTGGGTGGGTGGATGGATGGATGGATAGGTGGGTGGATGGATTGATGTGTGGGTGGGTGGGTGGATGGATGGTTGGATAAGTGGGTGGGTGGGTGGGTGGATGGATGGATGGATGTTTTGATGGATTTTTGATGGATTGATGGATGGATGGATGGATTGGGTTGGTGGGTTATAGTTGCAAAATGTAATAGGCGCCATGCATGGTCGACGACAATTTTATTCGATTATTATGTACTGTACTAGTAATTGTACTGAGGTTTGTCAGTTTTGATATTGCCCTTCATAAGTGCTCCCCGACGGCGCAATTGTGCGCGAATGACTTACTTAAGGTCCTCCAAAGTAATTCCTCGGACGAGAATCGATCCCACACTTTCAGCGTTACAAGACCAGCGCTCAGACGAGTCGATGGATAGGTGACCGGTCGCTTGATTAATAAAATTTGTTAATGTAATTTATCGATTTATTGATCAGCCATTGGTCGAACTGATTGATTTGTCAATGGATCGATATTGATCGAATCTGCCAATCGTGGGTGGGGGTGTTCTGGCCGTGGTTATTCGTCGTTCAGCGTGTGATCGCCTTGAGTCCGTCACTCCAGGCGGCGCTGGTTTCATGCCGAGTGAATTCAACGCACGACGTCGTCTCCAAACGTCTAATCTCTCCTCAGAGAGTCCTCGCTTCCCATGCGTCAATGCTCCTGCCCGATACAACATGGACGCGATTCTCTTCTTTCGCGGATTGGTTTGCAACGGAATGTGAACGCAAATCGACATTCATTAATTACAGAAATTTATATAGCGCCCCTTCAAAGTTGCTACTCAGAAGAACATTGTCGCCTTGACCATTCGTCGTTCAGTGGGCGATCGCCTTGAATCCGTTAATAATAATAGTAACAACGATGATGATGATGATCATAATAATAATAATAATAATAATAATAATAATAATTTAGTCCCTGAGGGATCATATGTACCTCAGAGCTAAATAAATAAATAACAATAGTAATATTATTATTATTATTTCTGGGACGCGACTGTGTTGGACAGTGGACAGTTCTTATATCCCCGAGACAACTGCCATTGATCCAACGTTTCAATGCGGTGGCCTGATGACAGATCCGTTGGAAATGCCAATGATGAATAATACCCTATGTGAGATAATAATAATAATAATAATAATAATAATATTAATAATAAACGTTTTGAAGCAGTGGCATTCAGGGACTCTTTCGTTCAGCCCAGTGGGGACAAAAACCTTTAACGCACTTCTGTATAATAATGATAATGATAATAATAATAATAATAATAATAATAATAATAATCTCTAAGTCCCTGGGGATGAATACCTTAGGGTAAAAAATGATAATGATGATGATGATGTTAATAATAATAATAATAATACTCTGACTTGGATTAATGCACAAGGATTGCGCACCTACCAAACATTGAGTCATAGACGTCCGTTAGGTCTTTTGCATATTACTACTAATGAGCGATCCACGGTCTGAAGTCGATGTGGCGTCTGTGGCCTACGAGGCGAGGACCGGTGACGGTGGGTATCGTCGTCGGTGGTCTAGGGCGAATGAAGAAGGACTCGAGGGAGTGAGAGACTGCGAGAGACCGGCCGACGAGCGACCGATGGAGCCACGGGGGAGGAGCAGAAGGGACTGAGACCCCACCACTACACCCTTTACGTGGAGGATAGGATTAAGTGCGGCTGATTACGACTCAGGAAGATACCGAGGAGAGGGACGGACAGATACAGGGTCCAGGGACACTGAGAGAAATATGGGCACACATGGATAGTAGCAGGTAAAGGAATAGACAGGAAGGCAGACAGATACAGAGGCAAGAGAGGTATACAAAGAGGAATATGAACAGCTAAGCGGAGTGCAGCAGAGACAGAGGGAGTGGGGTGGAGGTTGAAAGAGGGAGAGATACAGACAGAGGGACAAATACCACGGAAAGTAGAGAGACAAAGACAGGCACACCAGTACGCGTGTTTGTTGTGCTGGTTCAACGCTGTCATCTTTTCTTAATCGACTACGTTCTCTGTCAGTAGTGTTTCATAGAATTTGCCATAGAACTAATTTGATCTATGGTACTTTTAGAGGCGATTTGTAGGCCTCATTTTAGGCAATTTCCCGTCTGTTTCGACGGTTATTTAATCGTTCTTCGTGTGGTTGACGTGGCAACACCATACGCGTCGATCGCTCGCTCGATTTCGGATATCTAGAGGTGTTTTGTTCACTTCTTCACCTTAACTATTATCGCTTGTTCAATTGGACTCTGCTTCTACAAACACTACATCTTGAGGCCTTCTTTGGATTACGCTAGAAGATTTCTGGATTATTTAAATTTAAGTAAAGAGGTACGGGATTTTTTCAAATGGCGGCCATGTTTTCTCGCCTGAAGTAGGGAACAACTCACTTCGCTGAATTCCAGCGTCCATTCACCGCCACATACCGTGCGCAAGACACTTTTTCTTTATAGATTATGGCGCCGGTTAAACGCTCGCCACACTACATTGCTCTCAAGGCTACCTGATAGCCCAGTCGTGTCTCCTCTTCCTACTTCGCGTCTCCTCTTCCTACTCCGCATCACCTCTTCCTACTCCGCGTCTCCTCTTCCTACTCCTCTGCTGCTGTCGGCTTTGATGCCACTGTCGTCTTCGTCAGCTACGATGCCTTCACCGCCGCCTTTATCGGCCCTGCCTTCATCCTGTCAACTGCCGCCTCGGACTGATCTTCGTTCGCATAGCAACGCGGAACGTGCGATCGTTGAGGGCAAAGTATCTGGCAGTCTGAGATGCTAGTACGGCCAACGATCTCGATGTCCTTGCCGTCACGGAATCTTGGCATATCAGATGTATCTGTCCGCCAATCAACTCCAGCTGGGTATTCTGTCATTGACAGCCCTAGGGTCGATGAGACTGCCTCTGACCGCCACGGTACAGGCATTATCATCTACCATGGTGACTGCCTTCCCGTCAGAATGATTGTTCTATGCGAAAACCCGACATTTGAGGCATTGGTTGCCTCCATCTCGTGATCTCGTGGTACAACCACACTTGTAATAATTTACAGGCCAGGATCCAAACCAGCAACGCCCGCTTTCTTCAACCAACTAACGTTGCTCCTTGAACAGTTCACCCTGTATAATACGCAACTTGTCATCATGGATGATCTGAACCTTCACGTAGAGGACCCCAACCGGGCTCAAACATTTGAGTTCAGTACAATTGCTGAATAATTCTGACTTGTACAACATGTTTCAGGGTCCACCCACCGTCTGGGTTGGTGGCTTGATATCTTTATGACGCGGGATGATTCGTCACCAAGTAACCTGTTCATCCACCCCCGGACTCTCTTCGACCATGGTCTAGTAATCGTAGCCATATCAGCACCAATCAGTGGACCAAACCATCAGACTCATTCGGGGGTGGAGGAAGTCGGACCATGCGTCCTTGGGTGAGGCGTTGCGGGCGCTGCCCCTAGTCGCAGAGCCGTCGTCTACGGCTGACTCGTCAACTTTTGACTTTTTCGCTGCCTATGAGAATGCTGCGTCGGACTTGGTTGACTCCTTTCTTCCCATACGCCACCAACGGATTCGCTCAAACACCCTATCTCCGTGGTTCGACGCCGCGTGTCGTTCCCTCCGCCGCCAGTGCCGTCGGCTGGAGCGGCTCTCCCATCGGACACGCTTGCCAGATGATCGAAGGAGTTGGATCCACTTCGTTCGGTACATGCATGCACGTTTTCGTGAGCGAGAACGAGAGTTCTGTGAGTCCAAAATATCTCACTCAGCCAAGGACCCAAAAAGACTTTGGTCCACCTTCAACAGCCTGTAGGGTCGACGTGGGTCTGGGCGTTCCAAAGCACCCCCACCTTCACCGCTGATGCCTTTGCAAAACACTGTACCACCAAAATTAAATCTGTTAGAGATGATACCTCGGGCTTGCCTCCATCTGAATTCGTCTCTACTGACTGCACTATAACGGTAATTTCTGCTGAGCTAAGGACAATATCATGTCTTCCGTTGCGAAGTCATGTGAGCTCGACCCTCTACCAACGTTCTTGCTGCAGGAGTTTATTGAGATTCTTCTTCCGCTACTCACCTGTCTCTGTAATCGTTCGCTCTCTGATGAGTATTTCCTGCCTTTCAGAAGCGCTCGTTGGTGTTTCCGGCCATTTAACGAGAAGGTCTGGTCACCTCAGACTCAGCTAACTATCCACCGATTTTAAATGTGTCATTTGTCTCTAAAATAATTCAGAAAGTTGTTGCTGAACAGTTAGTCCACTATTTAAATGCAAATGATCTGCTGCCCTCATCACAGTCGGGGTTCCGTAGAAGTCATTCGACTGAGACTCTGCTGATTTTCCCTGCTTTACTTTCACCACATCTGTGCGCGGCGACCTTGGTATTATTCTTGACCAGAGCTCTTATTCGCCCAGCACGTTAACTCGGTAACTCGCAGCTGTTTTTACCAGTTGCGTCAACTTCGGGTTGTCTCCCGTCTCCTCTCTGCTAGTTCTGCAGCTACTCTTGTCCACGCTTTCGTCATGAGTCGTCTTGACTACGGTTAACCTTATATGCACACATTGCACGTGGTAGGATTGGGCAGCTCGAGAGAGTTCGTCGGACTTGTGCTTTGCCATCTCTAGGACTGGCCGCGTGTCCGCTTATATGCGAGATATTTTTACATTGGTTACCCATTCCCCAGCGCATTGCATTTCGGATCTCGTCCCTTGTCTGGCGCTGCCTTTGTGGTGCAGCACTTACTTGCCTTACACTCTGGTAAACAGTGTGCAATTTAAACTGCACAATTTAAGTGCATGGACATTTGCCTCACAGGGTCTTCTTCACGTCTCTTTCTCTGGGACCTCTACAATGCAGTATCATGCTTTTTCGGTTGTGGGCCCAACCGCTTGGAATAGCCTCCCACTGTATCTTCGGCTCTTACTAAGAACTCTCTACCCTATTTTATTCCACTCTGAAAACTGTCTTATATGACCGAGGCTGGACCGGGAGCTCCTCTGAGTAGATTTATTGAAGAGGCACTATATTAAGTTTGATTGATTGATTTGTTGGTTGGTTGGTTGGTTGATTGATTGATTGATTGATTGATTGGTTGGTTGGTTGATTGATTGCTTGATTGATTGATTGATTGATTGATTGATTGATTGATTGATTGATTGATTGATTGATTGATTGATTGATTGATTGATTGATCAGATGGACAAGGAGAATCACAGAACAAGTGTACGGACATGAACACGAAGAGGCAGAGGCAGACAGACAGAGATGGAGAGAGAGGGACGGAGAGAGATAGGCAGAGGGACAATGGGAGACAGTGAGACGATGAGAGTCAGATGAGTCGCAGAGGAAGAGGAGCAATGAGAGGAAGGAGGACAACAGAAGGGATAAAGCCATGCAGCAACAGGTAGGGATAGAGTCAGATAGAGACGAAGACACACTGTCTTTCTTTTGCTATTACTATTAAATGGACAAGGGCGCTTCATCTGTCTCTCTGTCGCTATATTTGTCTGTCTGTCTGTAGGCACTAGTGAGGGAAGCGTTCGTTCATCCATCCCTCCGTCGACCCCCTCCCAATCGAGTCTGGCGCCGGCGCCTGCGTGTTAAAACATCACGCGTCACATTCGATAATGGTTCGCCGTCTCCAGCAGTGCGTGTACCAGTGATATAGAGGCGCTAGATAAATGCAAGAGTATATCGCTTCATATAGCGCCCATGTTATCAGCGCCGTTGCCTGATCGGTCTCGTATTTCGTTGGCGCCGCAAGAGGTCTCTTCTCGTTAACCTAAGCCTCTCTATTCAGTCGTGTTGTTATATCGCTCTGTATACTGGTGTGTCTGTCTGTATGTTCGTCTGTTTGTGTCTGTCTGTTTTTATGTCCTGCCAGAGTGGCTACATGTATGTCTATATGTCCGTCTGATTGCGTGACTAAAACTGACTATCTGTTTGTATGTATGTCTGTGTTTTTGTATGTTTGTTTGTCTCTCTCTGTCTGTTTGTATGTATGTGTGTACTTATTTCTGAATGTCCATCTGTGTGTTTGTCTGTCAGTCTGTCATTAATATTCATTTTCTCTGTATAGTTGCGTGTTTGTCCGTCTATCCGTACGTCTATATGGTAGTCTTTCTGTATGTCCATCTATCTGTCTGTCTGAATGGCATCGTCGAGCTAAACGTTCATGCGGCCCGGGAGGCGCAGCTCATCGCAAATCCACGAAACATTCCGTTTACCGCTCTATGACCGTCAATGCAAACGATAATGGATCGCAGGAGGTACAGCTCCAATTCTCCATCTTTCCACCATGTAATCCTTTGAGCGCTATATTACTGCGATGTTGCCGAGACTGTCGGTAGAGAAGCTTCGCCCTAACGATTATTTATCGCTGGTGGTTCAGATCACATTTACCGCCATGTTTGTCTGTGTTTATAAAGAGAATGACGGAGGATGCTGCTAGCAGGGATGTTCGGCTCCTATCCGTAGAGTAGGTTATGCGTCAATGCGTGATTCCAATAGTGTCACGGAATTCACCAGATAATCTGACAATCAGAGATAGACAGCGATTGACAGATGGATAGATAGTTTAACTATATATCCATCTATGTAACTAATAGGTAGATAGATAGTAAGTTAGATAGATAGATGGATAGCTAGCTAGCGAGATAGATACACAGATAGATAAACAGATAATACACAGATAGATAGATATATAGATAGATAGATAGATAGATAGATTGATTGATTGATTGAAATATGGATGGATGGATGGATGGATGGATAGATGGATGGATGGATGGATGGATGGATGGATAGATAAATTGATTGTTTGACTGACTGACTGACTGACTGACTGACTGACTGACTGACTGACTGACTGACTGACTGACTGACTGACTGACGGACGGACGGACGGACGGACGGAAGATGGACTGATGGATCGACTGATAGATCGAACATGGAAATATATTATTATAATAATTATCATTGTAATTATTATTATTTGAACTCTCGCTTATTCATGTTCCTTCCCAATATTAATCATAGTTCACCTTATCTTACCTAGTTTACGCTTCTTATCTCAGCCTTTGTCTTACCAAACCTTCGTAAGTCACAGGTTAGCGATTGAATGATTGACAGACAGAGGGAGTCTGTTGACAACCGTCTATGACTACTACCACCCTCTCATAGCTTTTTCAATTCTTCCTCACATATTATGATACTTTATTACTTAAGGGACAGACAGAAACTATGGTTGCTTAGAGTATACGCTGTATGTCTCACCGATATAATCTCATTGGCACTGTACAGCGTCCGGGTTCTGTGAAGCTAGGCGCTAGGCGACCTATCAGCGCTGGCTTTACTCGCCTATGGCTGAGTTTGGCATTAGCTGGCCATGTTTCTCTGCTCGAGAACACGCTGGTTGATTGGTCATCCATTCGAGGTGACAGTGTTTGTGTGTTATGTACTGCTTTAGACAAAGAAAGACACTTCCAAGTCAGGCACACGTTCGCTGGGTTCTCCCAGACTAACATGACCATTGCAAGTCCGTTTGGACCCGACCACGACAGATTTAAGTGGATCTAGTGTCCGAGGTACAACGAAAGATGCTTGGCTGGTGTGTACCTCTGTGGGGGAAGCCGTTCCTTTATATAACGACAGCGGGTCCCGGTTTCCGATTGGTTTTTGTTCCTCCCCAGAATTATGTCTCACTTTGACACAAAACTGTTATGTGACCAGACCACACTAGAATGCATTCATCGGACGGTGACATACTTCGGATTGGATATGTTTAAAGAACTGATATTGATTGACATAAAAATGAATTTATTCAATAATATATTTCTTAGCAAGCCACAACTCTCTCTACCTTATATAAACGATTGCCCTGTAAGCGCTTGGACGGCATTAGTATCTCCTGAATCAGACAATACTTGATTGGTAACTTTGGGCAAATAACGTCACATGTGTATTTGATTATCAATTGACGTCATAACTTAATTTCTATCCTAATGACGTCTTGGCCTGGAATGGCACCACCCGACACCAATCCTGTATTATTAAGGAGAGCGATGCTTGTTTCCCTCTGCGGCATGAACGAGAACAAGAAGGTCATAGCGTGCCAGAGAGCATCTGTATATCGTAATATTCGAACTTCTAAAGCGCCAATCGAGAGCGAAGCGCAGTACCCCGGATTATCCACATTTGATATTTAGGTCTAATATGGGTATATAATGTGCATCTGTGAGTCTGTAAGTTTGCGTGGAAGTGTGTATATGTGTGTTTCTGTCGATACATTCTTTTGTGACCGTATAGCCGTTCCAATCCGTGACTAAAGTAATCCACTTCTTCTTCTTTCTCCTCCTCTTCCTCTTCTTCTTCTTCTTCTTCTTCTTCTTCCTATTTGAACTATTCCAATCCGATTGGATCCATTCACTGGATCTGTTCCGTTGGCCGCCGCCATTCGATAGGTCCTATAATCCCTATCGAAACTTATCAACTCGTTCCGCCAAGAGTTCCCTAATCCCGCATCCATAATCCGACGCCTCAGCATCCAGGCTTCACGCTGAGGTTGGTGTCCGTGTATCTGTCAGTGTCCGTCCGTACGTGTCTCTGTCTGTCTGTCTTTCTAGCAATTTCACGCATCCTTTGGCGTTTTATCGACGCGCGGTTCGTTCATCGTGGGACGAAAGAGACGACGAACCGAGGAGGAGACGGACCATAGATCCATGAATCGAAAGACGGCGAAGGAAGATGGCGGCCATTGGTCTATGATGAGGAGGACGTCTTCTTACGGATCAGCTCACTTGACATACAAGGCACGCATTCTGTCTGTCTATCTGTTCATGAGTTTCCGTCTACGTTTGCTTTCTTTGTTGGCCATCGATCTATGTATGTCTATGTTTGTCTGTCTGTGTACCTGTTTGTCTGTTTGTCTATCTGTGTACCTGTTTGTCTGTGTGTTTTCATGGATTCTTCGGAATATCATAATGATATATAGACGTTTTCTGTCGGTATTTGACCTTAATAGAGATTGAAGAACAGTCTTAGAATATTATGATTCTTAACCAAGACTCTTCCTCTTAGTTTCTAGTCATATGTGTTTCGTTCAAAGCAGAAATCATCCTATTCCACAAATCCTATTCCACTAATCCTATTCCTATTCCACAAATCCTATTCCACTAATCCTATTCCTATTCCACAAATCCTATTCCACTAATCCTATTCCTATTCCACAAATCCTATTCCACTAATCCTATTCCTATTCCACAAATCCTATTCCACTAATCCTATTCCTATTCCACAAATCCTATTCCACTAATCCCATCCTGACCACTTGCCCTTCTCTTCGCTCCAATTCTAAGCAATGTTTGAAAAATAAAATCACCTGCTATAGTACATCAGGCGACACAAGTTGCTCTTCAATGGAGATTATTATTGCTATGTACATATTGGTTACTCTAGTTATCACAGAAAACCTGAATTCAGTTCGCCATTTTCCAAGATGGCGTCATGAGCGCAGCGTGGATTTATGCTGTTTTCCGTGTAGAGCAGGTTCCCGTGTTTAGCAACATCTTTTGGATGTTAGGGCAGTTGACATCGCCACTCATTTTCATTGGCACCAGCGACTCAAGAATTTTCAGTTGAGTTGAATCTCGATTAGAGTCAGAGTAAAATTCGAATCGAATCTCAAATAAAATTGGGGTAATTGGAATCAAATCGGGGCGTGACTGTGGGGGAGTATTCTATATTTACGTGAATTTAAGTAGCGCATTGACTTGTTAACTTTCAATTGTTTATAGAACGATATTTGGCGAAGATCGACATTCGCTAGAGGCTCCACGTTACCACCCAACAACGGAAGGAAGGGGTTACCTTCGATTGAATGAGATATCATCGATCACACCGGCAGACAGTGACGAGCTATATAGAGGAAATTATTCACGGAATTCAGGTTTGTCTGCAATTTTAATGCGGTAAACTTTAGCACAAAGTAGTGAAGAGTATCTTTCATAAGTTTTTGCCTTCAACGTTACGATTATTGGCACGGTCATAGTAGTGTGACATGGGTTAATTTACCGATGTTTGCATGAATACGCAAGAGCACAAGATATGGTCCTGCAACGGTGAGGAGTAAGGTCGTTATCTGGCTCGCAGCTACGCCCAGCTCTAAGAGTGAACTATACAAAAGCATTAGACAGAATAAAAAACTTGTATATGTGTTTTTAGCGAAAAAAAATTTATAACTAATATACTTCTTAGTTATGGATGCTCCCCAAGTTCCATTACACAGCAACACTATCAGATATAGAGACGTATCCGCCGTTTACCAATAGTCACCGGTACGTACTTCACATTACTACGAGAGTGTTCGGGAGATTCCCGGCGTCGCTTTGGTTCTGGGAATTCCCCACAGCCACGCGATCATGGAAAACCCCGATCTTCAGATGATGATCAGTGATCTATTGATGGCTTTGGCATCGTCGGATACTTTGTCTGCCAGTTGCTTTCTCCTCTGAGCATCGTTCTCCATACGACTGAAGTTCGCTGTGCGAAAGGCCTGAGCTCGATGCTTCTGCGAGTAAATGTCGGCCACTTGTCGCTCATCTTCCAAGACTCTGGCACTAATGGCCTGTGCGCGGGCCACCTGCTGTATCTCCTTCGTTGCCTGAAAGACATAACCGTATTGTAAATTGATGTGCACTGCTGGACAGTCGTGATCGTTAACTCTAAGTGGAGTGCACCGGGTTATTTATGAGCGCTTTGTCGTTTCAGTAGGGTTGTACAGAAGCTGATGTCCAGCGGAGATGCGAGTCCAGAAAGAGAGAGAGAGACAAACAGACAGACAGGGCGCGAGAGACAGGCAGAGAGAGAGAGCGAGAGAGAGAGAAAGAGAGAGATATATATAAGAAGACAGAGACAGAGAGATGGATATTGTGAGGGATGAAGGGAGGGAGTTAGGGAAATGACAAAGGCTGATATTTTGGATGGATTACAGGATTAGTATAGGGTAGGAATTCTTACCATTGGTAAGTCGAAATCTAGTCAACTGTTTCCTTGGCGTTGAGGGGGAGGCCGCCATCAAAATCATTACAATCACCATATATAGTCACCTGTCTCTTGGCCGCTGTTTCGAGGACCTCGTGGTTCCTCTGTGCCGTCTCGATGACCCTGTTGTCCCTCTGGATCGTCTTGAAGGCCAGCCTATCTGCCTCCCTCCTCTCCCTCTCGCCCAGACCTTCGTTGACGGCCGCTGTGTGTCGCTGCTGGGCCAACCTCCTCGACTCCAGGTGGCGCTGCGCCTTCTCCTGTTCTTCAAGATGGCGCTGTTGGTTGCGGTCGACGTGGCTTTGGACCTGTTGACGCCGTAGGTCAACCATCAGTTGTCTCTGGTTGTCTTCATCAGCTGCCCTCCGCTGCCAACCGATCTCCCTCTCGAGCACCTGGCGCTGCCTGAAAATACCGATTATGTAGCGCCCATATAGTAACTTCTATAGCGCCGTTGTATAATGCACAACGCATCAATCATCTCCGTACTACACGCATTTACCCGTATCCTCATGAGATGCTTATTAACGCATCAGTTGATCTGTGCACCAAAACAAAGCCTTTGAATTTGGTCAGTGGCTGGGAGATCAGTGTCCAACCTTACCATTACACTACATTACGCAGTAGAACCAGAGGAACTGAGTGTACACCTACACATCATCAGCGTAGAGCTAGTGAAGGAGGCTGCAGCACTAAGTCAACAAAGGACCATTACTACCTGCCGTGTATTTATAGTATATAATATAGAGCAGTGGTCCAAGTACTGAGTACTGAGGAACACTAAGAAGAAGGACAGGAACCCAAGCAGACCTGCAGGAGGAGCCAAAGACAACACAGTTGGTGCTCCGACAATAAAGAGTGGAGTCACTTCAGTGGTTTATCCATCAGTCATAAAGCAAGGAAGAGGCATTGTCTGCACTCTGACAGTGCCAGCCCCATGCTAGGATAAAGCAGGAGGGCGACGTCAATGACCTTTGTCATCACAAAGTGTCATTAAACTCCTACTATTACTTCTACTGCTTTGAGGTACCTGAAGTCTCTCCTGGCCTCGGCCAGGTCTTCGAGAGGACGCTGATGTTGCCCAAGAACCTCGCTGAGATCCCTTCCTGGTCCCTGCTTCTCCACTCGCGGCTGTGGTGGAGGCCTTGGCATGTACATGGAGTCACGCACCGTTGCCTGCTGGCTGGAGCGAGACCATGGATCAACCTGGCTTGACATCGGGCTCGTCCATTCAACTGAAACGAAAAATACATGAAGTAATATTTATATAATTATGTAAAATTATGTATATAGGTAATAAGTAAGAATATTGTTTATTGGACTACAAGCAAACGCTCAATGCCTTACAGAGGGTCTAAATTGTGGCATAACTTATATATAAAATCATATAACATTCGTATGATAAAAGTTCTGTTGGCAATGTAATCAACTCTAGGTAGGGTGATGATATGTGGCCTGGATCGCATGTTCAATTGGGTGACCTCACTGGGAGGGACAAGTTCAATAAAGAAATAATGCAATGCAATAATTTGAGATTGAAAAGCATATGAGGGATGATCGGTACCAACTGTGGCAATGTACTAATGGACTGACCAATTGATTGACTGCTTAAATGGCTTGAATGATTGACTGATCGATTTATTTCCATCTGACTGATTGATTTCTTAATTGATAGAGTCATTGATTCGATCCCGTAATTGACATCAGTGTATTTGTATTGATACCTCCATATTCGTGTCTCTTTGCATCTCTGAGCAGACTCGGCATATCCATGCAATCCCTGTAGGGCCCCACTCGGTACGTTCCGTAATGCATGGGATCTAGTAAGGAGGGCGCCGGATCGTTCTTCCAGTACCTCCACTTCCGCTGACCTCCAGCGGACTTTGACCTCCTGCTCCGCCTCGGATTCAGCAGAGAGATATCCGTGGAAGACCAAGCATCGCGCTTGGTCAGCGATCCGGAGCGGCTGAATCCGTAGTCGTCACGCTTGGTGAGTGAACCGTGATGGTCGAATTCCATGTTGTCACGTTTGGTCAGTGAACCGTAACGGTCGTCATCGTCGTCGGTGAAGTATAGCTCGGTCTGGGACTCGTGTCCGCTGTCTTTCGCCTCCGTATCGGACTTAGAAGTGAGGTCTGCAAAGGACACGGACTTCTTGAGGCTCGTGTCGTTGGAAAAGGAATCGTGGTTTCTGCGCAGCGACCCGCTTGCGTTGACGTCATTTGCGCGTAGCTGCGGAGTTATGCGTTCGTTGGCACGAATCTGGGACATGACCTTTTCGTTGAGCTGCGACTGGGTCAGGTCGGTTCCAGGTATGACCCGCTCCACTTCCTCCGTCTTCGCAGAGACCGTTTTCGGAGAGCCGGTGCTGTGAAGCCAGGGGCGCTGGTGCTGGTTGTACCATAGAGCCCCCGGATCGTCTCCCACCATCCTGCTGTTGCTATCGATCCAACCTGGTGGAACATAGCGAGGGAACTCGGCGGGAAAGGCCTTCGGACCGGAAGTTGGATAGCCCTGGAGGTTTTCGGCCGGGTAGTGGTCCCTCTGCGCCTGTTCCTTGCGAATGTTCTTCGGGAGGTTGAGCTCGAAGAGGATGCGCTCGTGGAGGTCGGTGGGGATCCAGACCGCACGGTCCTTCTCAACGGAAACGGTTTTTCCATCGTAGAAGGTCACGACCAGCTGCTTATCTGGACCTCCAGCTAAAAGGAAATGTCGTCGTCCTTATAACAGTCAATGTCATCATCACCTTCATCATCATCTTCATTATCAAACTTCATCATCAGCATTTTAGTCATTATCACTGGTTGGAGTAACGGATGTCCTCGTATCGCTTATGTCATCATCACCGTCGTCATCATCATCATGAACAACAGCAGCCACAACTTCTCTGACATAGCGTAGCACTTGATAATGACCTAAGCAACCCCTTAGCCTATTGGTTCTAAGTAGACACCTCTTACTCCAGGCCATCGTCTGCACTTACCTTCGACGACCCGTCTCTCCTGTCCATCGATGACGACCCCTGGTGCGTACCGTTCGCCCTCTGGCTCCCAGGGGGCCAGCACCTTGTCCTCTACAAGGACCGGATGTCGAAGGGCGTCCGTGTGAGAGACGATGTCATGAACCATCGTCTCCTGGTATTCCGTGTCCTTGTATCGACCGTGCTTACATGGTCCAAACTCCACGAGGAACTTGTTGTGTAGAATCTGTTACGAAAAGACGATTATTAGTATTATATTAAGTAAGTAAGTAAGCAATGAAGCAAGTAACTAAGTTAGTAAGTTAGTAATTAATTAATTAAATTTGTAACAGCATCGGGTCGCACCAAAATGTTATGCAATATAATGAATGTAATTTATGATTTAATGTATCACAATTTTCTTATGTATTAATTTATATATTATATACATATATATATATATATGCATATATATATATCAGCAACAAAAACATAATAATAATGATCTGAGCACACCTTTTATATTGTTTCTTAAATCCTGTGGGATTTTCTTTACTTCGAATGATAAAAATAATAATATCAATAATAGTAATAATTACACAGTGCTTCGACGCAATTGTGTTCCGTTATGCGTTTGTGCATCCGGATATTTTTCCGATTGATAAGTCGTTCCAGGAAACCATCTGTCTGTAAATTGTTTAAACAGCCAGATGGATCAGTGTTTACCTCAGGTTCAGAATAGTACTAATCAGCTCACATTACGTCACCACACCTCTTAAGTTCTGCAGGAGACAAAGCCTTGCATCAATTGTCTCACCTGTGACTTGACGCTGCCCAGGTAGAAGAGCCCATCGCTGTGGCGCCGTGCCATTACCTTCGTCCCAATGAGCATTGCCCCAGCACTGGGCGTCAACGTTACAACACTATCGACAAAGCCCTTGGCGTGGTTGATCCATGCTTTGGCCGGGCGATACCTCGACCATCCGTAGGCAGGGGACTCATAGTAGCAATAGTATCGATAGGGCCACGGGTACAGACAATAGGGATACGGTGGCACGGGTGGGCTGTACGGCTGTAGGTAGGCGCCGTGGGGTGACACGAGCCCCGGGGGTAGGACCAAACTTGGGGCGATGACTCTGGGGTCAGAATGGCCAAGGGTAGTCGTAACGCTACACATCTTGTGATTGGGGGAGAAGACGTTTCCCTCGGTTGATCGAACGACCCCATTGGCTCCCATATCAGCGCGGTAGATGGGAGCGACCCGCTCGATCGGTCCGTGGTGCGCGACCGTGACGACGTGCAGCGAACCGTACGTCTCAGTGGCGACCTCACGCAGGAAGTCGAGCGCCCCCTGATCTGGACTGCCTCCCTGAACGTAGAAGCAGTGCACCGGTCGGTTCCCGGCAGCCACGAGGATCTCGTCAACGGCGCGATTGGGGGTCTGGTCTGGTACGCTGTCCGTGACGAGGTAGACGGCCTGGCAGTCGGCGTCCGAGAAGGCGGCCACCACCGCGTCCACCGTATTCGTGCCCGTCTTCGGCTTGAGTGCTGCGATCCACTGCCCCGCCACCTGAACGGTCTCTGGGGTACACTTGACCATCCGGTCAGCCCACTGGACGACGTCCGTGCTGAACTCAACCAGGTTGAAGGTGTTGTGTCCGTCGGAGTCTGCGTGTTGGTGTAGGATCTCCACGAGACTCTCCTTGACCGCTTCCAGGCAGCCGTACATGCTGCCAGAGGTATCGATGCAGAAGGTCACGTCATGCTCCTTCGGGGGTCCACCGAAGAGGTTCGGGTGGCGGCCGAGAGGTTCCCTGCGGGCTGGTACGCCTCCATCCACCCTTTCCAGGTTGAGCTGATCTCCTTCAGGCATTGCTTCCTAAAGTCAATGGTAACATGCAATTTGAGATTTATTTTGAAACTATAATAATTATCTTCTCTTAATGTTAATTAAAACTGACGGGCCGCGGTTTGACTACCAGTGATAGTATAAACGGATAATTGGAAGCTATCACAGTAACCGAATTTAACGGTTAACGGTAGCCATGCAAGGCGGCCATCCGTACTCGGCAGTGGTGGTGTGTTGAAGAACACACTTGCGTGCAGAGTTGCAGACCAGAATAAGTGAGTTAGCTTCCATGGGTTACTATTCCTCAGTTTAACCTTATTGACACTTTGCATGCTTACCGATAGTTAAACTACAAAGGGATCGATCTTGGGTCCGTTTTCATCTGCTCTACGTCCCTGGTGTTACCACTATATGTACACACTCCATCTCCCCCAAGTAATGTAAATTTCAATTTGCGAACAGATTAAACGAAGATATCGTTATTATACTATTATTATTACTAAACGGACGATTTCTAAAGCGCCGCAACACATATGCTGCTAATTATTTCCCCACCGACACCTGGCGAATGAAGGATAATTGCGGAAATCGATATAGCTTCCACTCATTGGGTAGTGTTACCACTTCTCCATCTCCCCCAAGTAATGTAAATTACAATGCGATCCGAAACGTGATCCGTGAAATTTTATCATATTTTGCGATCCGATCCAGAAAGACAATATAAATTTGGGTAGAGTGTCGTTGCTCATCTGATAAATCCCTTCCCCATTAGGGTGTTGCACAGTTCGACGCAGCGCTCGTGAATAAGCCGATTCAGAAACCACTCTTGGCACCAGAATACTAATTGAACAATGCAGTTTCGTCAAATTAAGCGAACGTTGATTGAATTAATACCAACCATAAACAAATAATACTAGATGAAAAACGAAAAATTGGCAGGTATCGACAAATAAAGCCAACGCGATTCGCTTATTTGTCGTCTATCACCATGACTCGAGCGGATATAAACACCGACCGGTCGCTTAGCAACGGAGCCACAGAGATATAATACCAAGAGTCTTCACCGCGGCGGCCAATGACATTTTTTTAATCATTATCACCCCAAATTTATTAGAAGAGATGTCGTATTCACGGTATTCTTATTGGATAAGTGATAATTATACGACCGGTTATACAACGTTGTTATTCTGCAACGAGAGAAGTATATCCTAATAATAATAATAATAATAACAATAATGTTGATATTATAATCCTCCTCCTCCTTCCTCTTCTTCTTTTTATCCTCTTCATCCTCTCTCCTCCTCTTCCTCCTCCTACTTCTCCTCTTCCTCCTCCCACCTCCCTACTATGTGTCCACCAGGGCACATAGTAGGGAGGTGGGAGGAGGAAGAGAAGTAGGAGTTACCCTGATGTCCATCTCGTCCATGCAACCCGACACACGTACCAATTTGAACATCATTCAAGGTTTCAATATTGAGCCTCCTCATCTTTGCCAATCGGCTTATATAGGCTACGTGCGTGACAAACCAACCAATCAACACGGTGAGCTCAGAAATAATTCCATTTCTAATTAATTATTATTTCCGTTTTGTTGAAACTCACAACAATGCAGTACGATTACATACACAGTATGAACGAATGATGTCGGCAATTATGCTATGCATCTAATTTGTAATCAACGTCGTCGGTACGGGTATCGAACTCTTTTCCTCAGCTCTGCGCCCCAATATACAATACAATACAATACAACTAAGCATTTATAAAGCGCTGTGACAAGACAAATCATGCACATAAATCAGGGAGAATAGGTAGGTCTTCAGTTGGGTCTTTAAAGGGCAACGGTTGTGGCTTGACGAACTGTAATTGGGAGACTATTCCATTCTGTGGGTCCTGCGACAGAGAATGCACGGTTCCCAAATTTATTGTTAGTGCGAGGTATGGTAAAGTCTAGAAAAATTCTCATTACGTATGTCTTGGAGTGAGGAATGTCGTTGTGTCATGATTAAATCATTTTAATTTCTCAAAGCGCATTGGGTTATTGGCATAATGATCGCGAATGCAGAGAACCAGATTTATATAGCACCCCTTCAGGGTTACTATTCAGATGCGCTCCCTATCTCAGCATGGCAGAAATGAAATTAGGCGAGTATAAAAAGAGTGGGAGACAACCGCAACGCCAAAGGGAGCATGTCCCAGAGCGAGGGGCCAATTATTGAGCAGGAAAGATTTTGTTTAGAAGTTGTGTGGGAAAATGAAACGATGAGTAGCCTTCGTTCAGTCGAGCGGAGAGAGCGGCAGCCCGGTGCACTCAAAGTTAAAGCAGAAGAGGTCGCGAGGATAGGCTGGAGCGAGACCCAGCAAGGACCGCGAGGTAAAACCGATGATACCGTACGAGATTCGCTGCTGGAGTGGGAACCATTGGAGCACATCCGGCATATAGCCCGACACATGGCCGAATTTCGGAATGCACCGATAAGACGTGTGGTAGAACGAAGGACTCGGTCCAGGGACCGCAACTACCCAGCTGGCAGGCTTAAATAGAGTGAGCAACAGTGATCTTGTCGGGCTGTGCTGAAGGTGCGAACACGTGTAGCGATGGCGTCTGGAGTTAGCGAGCGAACACCAGTGCAAAGTTGACGCAATTAGAAGTATGAATCGCAATTAGTGACATATGAATCGCAATTGGTGGTATATGAATCGCAATTGGTGATATATGAATCGCAATTGGTGGTGTATGAATCGCAATTGGTGATACATGAATCGCAATTGGTGGTATATGAATCGAAATTGGTGGTATATGAATCGCAATTGGTGGTATATGAATCGCAATTGGTGGTATAAGAATCGCAATTGGTGGTAAATGGATCGCAATTGGTGATATATGAATCGCAATTGGTGATATATGAATCGCAATTGGTGGTATATGAATCGCAATTGGTGATATATGAATCGCAATTGGTGGTATATGAATCGCAATTGGTGGTATATGAATCGAAATTGGTGATATATGAATCGCAATTGGTGGTATATGGATCGCAATTGGTGATATATGAATCGAAATTGGTGATGTATGAATCGCAATTGGTGGTATATGAATCGAAATTGGTGATATACGAATCGCAATTGGTGGTATATGGATCGCAATTGGTGATATATGAATCGCAATTGGTGGTATATGAATCGCAATTGGTGATATATGAATCGCTATTGGTGGTATATGAAAGGCAATTGGTGGTATATGAATCGCAATTGGTGTTATATGAATCGCAATTGGTGGTATATGAATCGCAATTGGTGATATATGAATCGCAATTGGTGGTATATGAATCGCAATTGGTGATATGTGAATCGCAATTGGTGGTATATGAATCACAATTGGTGGTATATGAATCGCAATTGGTGATATATGAATCGCAATTGGTGGTATATGAATCGAAATTGGTGATATATGAATCGCAATTGGTGGTATATGGATCGCAATTGGTGATATATGAATCGCAATTGGTGGTATATGAATCGCAATTGGTGGTATATGAATCACAATTATTAGTATGAGTAACGGCAGAGACGGAATATAGGAGCAAATGTGTGCTGAGTGAGCGGGTTCGACCCTCGTCTTTGGAGTCTCTGTGTAGGGAAGTTGAGTAAATCCAATTGCTCTGCAGTACAACTGCAATTGCGCCGTTGAGACGGGTGCACTTCTGAGCAAAAGATTTTGGATGAAGGATGTTAGCAAGTTTCAGAATTTCAGAAAAAAATCAGAATTCATTATTCTGAAACTCTATTTATTAACGTCTCTTCATGTATTGGTGTTTGACTACATGGCTTCGATTTGACTCTTTGATTAATGTTTGAGATCGTTCTTGCTTTTCCCACAGGTCAGAGGTTACGGCACCAGTCTCTTTAACAAACCAGCAACAGCGACGCTGACCGCATCCTGTACAACGCAACAGAGATCAATGCACCACTGGCCTCTGTGGCCAGTGCCCGCTTGCCTATTACGTCACATCCGCCCGGTTGACTTGGAATAAGAAGGTAATGCTGCATTCCACTGGCATGGACTGCCTAGTGGGTGAAATAGCCTCCATGATGTAGCGATGAATAATGGGGTTTGCCATTTATGAGCGCTATCCCAGCTATTGCCAGACATGCTTGGTTCGTAGGATATGGCTGTGTTGTTACTGTCATTCATTCTGAAGCCAATCTAATATAATGAAGAAATTCCAACGAGTTATTGCGTTGATCTGGCATTCGATACACCTAGACATTTAGTTCTGAGGGTTTCATTAACTCCCGAGTCCCTACCTATTATTGTAAGCAGTTGGGTCTAAGTTAGTATGGTGATTGCGCCAAAATTGGGAGAACATGCGAGGGAAACGACCTTTCCTCCCATTCAGATGTTACCCTGATGTTACGAGGTTAATCCTCAATGCGCAATTAATTTCTACCCAATATAAAATACTTTCCTGATTTCAACGGATTTTGTAATTGTAATTGAACTGGAAAACTTATAAAACTCTTTATACATTCATAGTGACCATAGGTGTATTCTAAGATCATAAGGAATCGTGGAGGTCTTCGAACACCATCAAGGTAGATGACCAAGAAGGAGACCATGGCATGGTTCATCGAAGACTATCGGGTACGATGATGGTCTTTTAAACCCAGAGGGACCATGGTAAATCAGTAAGTAAGTATATTCTTTTTATACTTCCTTTTTTACCGTGGTCCTTGATGATATTTGAAGGCCACTAAATACCATGGTTTCCGTGGTGTACCTTTCCTCAGCCTACCGCTACACAAACTACTTCGCTATGAAAAGGAAACTTCAGGTGATCTCGAATCGTCGTATTCACGACTATGTTCGACTTGTCTCGCGGGTTCCACGGAATGCGGCGTTAGTGTTCTGCTCCGGAATATCACCGCCATGGTTGGAGTCTGGGAGGAGGACGCTCGTGTGGATCATAATATTCCACGTTGGACTCGGATTCATACACATGGATAGATAATTTAGGGAGAAGGAAGAAACGACTGGACATTCTTATTCTTGTAGGAGTCTTTGCATACAGAAGGTGAGCGCATTTACGATCTGTTAACCCTATAATTATAAGACTGATGTTTAAAATCAGTCCCATAAGCTATCTTCATTCATTCAATAATTTATATAGCGCACTCTCAAGGTCACCATATGATGGTGACTTTGCAGCCCGTACTAAGGTTTTCAAATGACCATAACTTCCGAATACCATCGCCATCTTTCGTGCCTTACGCCTTTACCCTTACCGTGATGTTGCCCGTCGTGGAATATTGTCTGAAGCAGAGGAAGGACGATGACAATCACAAACACAAACTTAGACTCACGCACATTATGCATTCAACAGTTGTCGTAAGATAATAGAGTATACTAGGAGGATATATCGCAGGACAAGGGTCAAAGGTGTGTGAGACTGCGTGTTCAACTAGAGTATACCTTTGTGTACATAATATATATATATATATATATATATATATATATATATATATAGTATGTGTGCGTGTTTGTGTGCTGTTAATGTTTAATTTTATGTATGTACGCGTGAAATATATATATTATATATATGCACATATCTATGTATTTATATATATAATTTTTCTTTTGAGCCAGACCCGTATTAATATGTCGCATTGTAAACCAGGAACTAGATGCAGAGCCCTCCAGAGGGCAGATAAGATACGTCTGGTCGCAAGGTATAATAGCCTGCTGGCCAATAGAGGCCTGGCTTGGTCCGCTGAGGCCCACATGAACCACGTGCGTGAGTGAGCCGATGATTTGAGAGAAGGCATGTGCCTGCGCTGGGACATATTTTATAAGGAACGTGATCTGTGAAAAGGTAAGACTGACTGATTTAAGCGTCAGATTAATTCTCTTCAAAGCTGAATTTTCAATTACCTATATATGTAGCGTATAATTGTGTGACCTAAATTTCCCCTAAATCTTATACCAATTATGACCTACATCTGACGTAACTACTTCCTAAGCTTGGCCTACA
The DNA here is from genome assembly GCA_959347315.1 of Bimastos eiseni. NCBI lineage: Eukaryota > Metazoa > Annelida > Clitellata > Crassiclitellata > Lumbricidae > Bimastos > Bimastos eiseni. Next base: position 20,757,370 of record OY365822.1, read on the forward strand.
TTTAGGCCTAACTTTGGCCAGAGTTAACACCCGTTCCTGCATATTTAATTATTATTCGATCTGATACTAATATAGCGCCCTTCAAGGTAACTACATAAAAGCGATTTCAACTATAGCCTTGACAAAAAAGGTCAACTGTCAACTGTCCATAAAATGTACTACTACACGGTTTAGGCAGCCGACGTAACTCCAGAGAAGGACTTCCAAACCCAGAGCCTACCACCGAAAGCACAGTTTTACAGAGCACATACAGAAAACTCTTTTCCTGCGAACCTTGAACTTGAGTTATGTTCATCTGTGATCAGAATCTGGAAACTTCGAAAGCGCCACTCGATAGCCAAGCGCAGGGCTCCAGCTTACTCAAAGAGTGCTGGGGTTGTCGAAAGGGTAATGAGAAGGCGGTGCGAGGGTAGGACCGTATACGTGGTTGCAGAATAGATGAACCGGTGGGTGTCGTAAAGGTCGATTCTCATAACTTATAATTGAGGTCATTGGAGGATTAGTTATTGGGAAAGTTAGGAAAGGCCCTTAATTGTCACAAGTTTAAGATCAAAGTCTTTGAGGTTTTACCTATAAGGAACTTTGTCTTCTGTTTCATCGTGCGCGTGTGTGTGTGTGTGCGTGTGTGCGTGCGTGCGTGTGTGTGTGTGCGTGTGTGTGTGCGTGCGTGTGTGTTAGCAATATGCGGTGTTTTGCTCAGAATATATGAATAATATTTTTCTATTCATGTTCAATGGTGAATAGTATTACGACACATTAATGTGATTATATATATATATATATATATATATATATATATATATATATATATGCACATAGGGCCTATACTTGTGTGTGTCTGTTTATGTGATGTATTTAGGTGTAGAGGTAAAAATTCCCCGAGGCTTAATATAGCATTTGTACCGAAGCTTTGATGACATCCTGAAGCATATAATTAAAAAGGTGGAGTAAGACAGACAGACAGACAGAAACGCTTCGACCTATGTACGTACATTCACACATACATACATCAGCCATACATACACAAACATAGACACATACATACATACACACAGTTCAACAACAAGACTGACCTACAGACAGACCAAGCATACGCGAAATTATAAAAGCGGATATGAAGTATGTGATAAAGATCCTTATATGCCTTAATTGGTCGTCGTCAGAATCCTGTATCGTTGATGATAGAACAACTGTTTGGTCCTGGACCTAACAATCACCCACCGATCGGTAGTTCCCCTTGTGTAGCTTCTAGCTGCCCTTATAAGGCAGTAGGCCATTTTCCCCCAACCTATCTACAGCCCAGTGCTATATATATTTTGAGTGGACTGGGTCGACTTTGTTGATTTCATCCGTCTCGAAGTATACGATTATACGCTGCATGTTTCCTTGGTATGTTTCCTTTTGCACTGCGTAAAAACAGACAGACAGACAGAGAGGCGGAGAAAGAGGTAGGTGGCCAGATATATAGACAGACAAACAAGCAGACAGGCAGGTGGATAGATAAACCTTGGATCTGATAGACTCGTATATGCAAAAGTATAAACATAATTACAGTTATAAGCGAATATATTGACAAATATATAGACAGACAGATTATTAGACAGACGGACAAACAGTCAGACTTGACAGTAGAAAGTAAGACGAATAGACCGACAGACATACAGATCAACAGACTGACAGACAGACAGACACGGCAGTAGATAGAATTGCGAATAAATATAGAGGTAGACAGGTAGATTGACAGAGAAATATGTGATTCGTGATTCTTTCGTTTCGCTGTGTTACTCAACTCTTAAAGCGGAAGCGGAACCTGTGACAGACATCACGTGACTCAGTTGCGATCCATTCTTTTTTCAGTTGACACTGAAAGTCAACTTCCGTTTTTCAACCGAAGGATTTTCGACGCACGAAGATAATGGATTACCAAGGTAAGAATACGATCTCTCTTTCAGTCCGTCTGCCTGTCTCTGTCTGTCTGTCTCTGTCTGTCTGTCTGTCTGTCTGTCTGTCTGTCTGTCTCACTCTCTCTCTCTGTTTGACTGTATGTCTGTCTATTTGTAAACTCATGTCCAGAATGAGTACGCTGACCGTACACTGTGGGTGGTAAGATGTGACTGCTGGGGAGAGGACTAACATTCATATATCCATAGACATGGAGATTGAAGTCGCTAACTCTCCTTCTCAAACTCTACATTTAGCAAAAGTGGAGTAACCCTTCTGGCCATAAAACACCCGATGATGCCTGTTGCCAATAATTCCACTCGGAATTACCTCTAATAACACTATGGGGCAAAGAGATGGGGTCGAGGACTTGAGGGTGATTCAGTTGGGACGGCGAGGGTACCACGCACTCTTATTATATGCAGCCTCTCTGTATGGAAACATAAAGAACTTCCGGTAACTATGATGAGTAATTGGTTTCATTGAGGAGGAGAAGGAAGAGAAGGAGGGAGAAGAATTTGGTTGAGAAAGGAGAATAGATTGGGGAAGATAAGAAATAGGTTGAGAAGAATAGAGAAGGCCAGAAGGAGGTACAGATGAGTTAGAAAAAGAAGAAGATGAGGAGGAGGAGGAGGAGGTAGAGGAGGGAGAATCGGTATGAACGCAGAAGCAGTCCATCGTGTGGCCTCTGTACCAGCGTTGCACAAATGTTTTCTTACGGCCCGATTATACTTTTCTTACCCTCTTTCATTTAACTTGGCATGAGTAAAGTTTATCACGGAGTTTATCGAAGAGTTTTATCGAAGAGTTATTAACTCTTTTTCAGGTATGTTCCCGTCGACGTACAGAACTGAAATTTTGCACACATTTCAGGCTTGCATGACAATGCAATGTTTCAAATTTTCACGGACATAAATAAAAATTTGAGAAAAAATGACAGAAATGCAAAAAATTTAATTTTGTTTAACCACTCGAACGAACCTCCTTGACGAGCACCACTCCAGCAAGTTTACATCATCAATGATATGTAATCAAAATCTCTTAAGGGACTGGAACGATTGCGCCATCTACCAGAGAAATAAGGGTCCAGAAAAACCTGAGATTTTACTTTTACGTGCTGTGCCTCTCCTTTTTGAACAACTGTAATATACTGGCCTATAGGTACAAGGAAACAGATATGAATATCCATACAAATTATTTGTGTTTTGGTGATGCCTATAGCTGCCGGGATAGGGACTGACTGCTTGTAGCTTACAATTATCCTTTTCTGTATTTAGTCTTAACAGATTAATAAAATCAAATAGAATGATTTAGAGACCTGAATTTCTCCTCCATGGCTCAATGGTCGAGTTTTCATGTTCGACCTGTGACTGTTCTGGCCATCTCAGCTGCGACGAGTGCAAGAGAGAGGACTGGTTACCAGCACTCGTACGCCGAGGCTAAGAAAATGAAGTCGCTAACACTTCATACCTATAGAAGCAGTTAATGTTTTTTCGCTCTGACCTGGATTGATTTTATTGCCAGGCCTTCTTGAGTATTGCAATTCAATACGAGGCTGAGTAATGTAATAAGGGGGTTTGTTTAGCGCTAGGGCTTGAAGAAGACGGGACTTCCGTTAGGATTGACAGAGAGAGAGAGAGAGAGCAGAGACAGAGACAGAGACAGACAGAGACAAACAAAGGGAATGAGAAAGAGTGATACAGAGAAAGAAAGAGTAATAGAAGATCGGCTTCGTCTGTGTTTTATCATCTTAAATACAGAACACATGTGTGACAGACAGACAGACAGACAAACAGAGGCCACAGAAAGACAGAGACAGAGAGATCGACAGACATGGACAAGATAAGACAGACTGAGAGATAAAAAGAGACAGAGACAGACAACCAGACGTAGAGAGTAGAAGAGAGGTTGCATAGAGATAAAGTGGCAGAGACAAGCAGACTGAGTGAAAAGTACTGATTGGGTTGTTTAAAATTGGGTCTAATTAACGGTATTGCGCCCCCATCCGGATGACTCATCTTCACCCCTCGACCTTTGCCCTTTCCCAGGCGCCCTTTCACGACCACAGAGCTACCGTACAACCTACGATCTCCCGTCATCATCATCGTCATCATCATCATCTTCATCATCTTCATCATCTTCATCATCATCATCGTCGTCGTCATCATCATCTTCATCATCATCATCATCATCGTCATCATCGCCACCAAATGGCTGGCGTCATGCCAGCCATTTGGTGGCGATGGATGCGAAGCGGTGACCCCCTTTGTCCTTATTCATATGTTAAGTCACTTAGTGTCAGTTTAATTAAATGTTAATAATAATTATTAACCGTTATTTTCGTTTAATTTCAAACTTGCAAACTGCAGGACTATTGCAAAAAACTGAAATTTTTAAGAGTCTACATTTTATTTTTGAGGGCAAAAAAATGACAGGGAGGTTAAGGGCAGAATAAAGGGAGGGTGAGGGCAATATAGAGATGTAGATAACCTCCCTCTCCTCCATTTTGCTCTCAACCTCCCTCTCCTCCATTTTGCTCTCAACCTCTCTTTCCTCCATTTTGCTCTCAACTTTCCTTTCCTCCATTTTGCCCTCACCCTTTTCCATATTTTGCCATCAACCTTCCTTTCCTTTATTTTGCTTTCTTCATCCCTTTCCTCCATTCTTCCCTCAACCTCCATTTTCTCCATTTTCCCTCCCTCTCCCTTTCTTCCATTTCGGCCTCAACCTCCCTTTCCTCCATATTGCCATGGGCCTCTCTTCTACGAATTTAATTAAGATTTCCCAAAAAGTATCGGGAGGAAAATATGGCCCCAGAACCGGGAACAAAACTGGGACAAAATGGAGAAATGGAGGTTGAGGGCAAGATGACGCGATGTATATGGTGTTTATTTCACACAATGAAATTAGTTCAATGGCATTCGCTGGGTGGCGCAGTGTGTACGGTGTTATTCAACACGATGAAATTAGTTCTTATCCATTCGCTAGACGGCGCAATATTTACGGCAAATAGAAGATAGGGAGGAAGAGAGCTAATGGAGCAGACGAAGCGTGAGGTTTTTCCTCAACCTCCTTTTCCTTCGTTTTTCTCTCTTCCTCCCTTTTCTCCATTTGCTCTCCTCCTCCCTTTCTTCCATTTTGCCCTAACCTCCCTTCTCTCCATTTTTCTCTCTACCTCCCTTTCCTCCATTTGCACTGTAAAATGGGGGAAAGGAGGTTGAGGGCAAAACCTCGCCCTCCCTTTCCTCAATTTTGCTACTCTTCCTCCCTTTCCTCCACTTTGCCCTATACCTCTCTTTCCTCCATTTTCTCTCTTCCTTCATTTTCTCCATTTGCTCTCCTCTCTTCCTCTTCCCTTTCATCCATTTTACCCTCAATCTCTCTATACTCCTTTCCCTCTTCATCCCTTTCCTCCGTATTACCCTTAACATCCCTTTCCTCCATATGTTCTCCTCCCCTTTCTCCATTATGCCCTCAACCTCTCTCCATGCATTTATTATTTTACAATGGGGAATAATTAGAATGTCCCAAAAAGTCCTTGGGCAAAAAGTAAATCCTTGCCCAGAACCTTGATGAGTACTGGGGCGAATGTCCCTTTTGCCCTATTGGGTTATTTCCTACTCACAGAACAGCTAGCAAACAACATCAAGAACATAACATATCTAGCATTCAAAGCTAGCATATAACGGCTACAATAGAGCAGCTTTCAAAGAAGAGCTATTATATAAAACGGCTTCTTATTATATTGGATTTAATTTAATTTGATTTAATTTGATTTGATTTTTTGGATTTGTTTTTACCTTTGATTTTAGGCGGGAAAAAGTACGGTCAGGTCAAGGCCAAACAAGAAACGGAACTCGACTCGATTAACAAGGTTAGGTCATGCGCATCGACTCACATTTGTGAATTAGGACTTAACTTTACCGTGGTGATGGTGATGGTGATGGTGGTGGTGGTGGTGGTGGTGGTGGCGACGACGACGTTGATGATGACGATGATGATGATTGTTCACATTACATGGCATTGTTCTTCACTGATTCTTATCCAGCGATTCCAAATCAGATATAAAAAGAAATACATGCAAAACATGAATATTTGACAGAATTATTGTTTTCTATTATAAATTTTTTTTTGACACTTAAAATTAACACCAAATGTAGATTTTATATTGTAATTTAATTTAACAATTTTATGAAATAAATAAATCGGTATTTATCTACATATGTAATTTGATTCTATTCTTTAAAAAAATCTGTTAAAATTTAAAATGATTATTTTGGATCTTGTGGCTCATCGTGTTCTCTCCAAACCAATTAAGTGGAAAAGGTTGTTCTAGTCTGTCTTGTGTTTGTGCTAATTACTAATTAAATAAATTGTTAATTATTAATAAAGAGGAAGTTCGACTTTTTGTTTGAGATAATCATCTTTTAAAACGATTATCTTCAGTTTGAGTTTGGAATTTTCATAGTATTTAAAATGTTAATATTTTATTTCTTATCAGCTCTTTTTTTCTTATTTGGGTGATCTTCATATTGGTTTCCTTGATAGGAATTCCTTGAAGATGACTCATACAAAGAAGTTGAAGACCTTGAAGAACGACTCCAGAAATACAAAAGTAGGTGACTCACCTGTTGCCTATTGGCTGGATAATAATAACAATGATAATAATAATGAATATGATAATGATAATGATAATAATAATAATAATATTAATAATAATAAAAACAATAATAATAATAACAAAAATGATAATAACAATTTAATGAAAATAATTATATTAATTATTGTTATTTTTAATATTATTATTTTTATTATTATTATAACGATATTAAAAATAGTTTGTGCTTAATTTCAAACTGGCAAATGACAGTATGTATGATTAATCCATCTAAGTTTCTTCCATTCACTAATCCATTCCTTCATCTATTCAATCATGTGTCCATTCGTCCACCCACACATCCATTCATCCATACATTCATTCATCCATACATTCATTCATCCATACATTCATTCATTCATCCATACATTAATTCATACATTCATTCATCCATACATTAATTCATACATTCATTCATACATTCATTCATCCATACATTCATCCATACATTCATCCATACATTCATTCATCCATACATCCATTCATCTATACATTCATTCCTCCATACATTCATTCATCCATACATTCATTCATCCATACATCCATTCATCCATACATTCATTCCTCCATACATTCATTCATCCATACATCCATTCATTCCTCCATACATTCATTCTTCCATACATTCATTCATCCATACATTCATTCCTCCATACGTTCATTCATCCATACATTCATTCATCCATACATTCATTCATCCATACATTCATTCATCCATTCATTCCTCCATACATTCATTCATTCATCCATACATTCATCCATACATTCATTCATCCATACATTCATTCATCCATACATTCATCCATACATTCATTCATCGATACATTCATCCATACATTCATTCATCCATACATTCATTCATTCATCCATACATTCATTCATCCATACTTTCATCCATCCATACATTCATTCATCCATACAATCATTCATTCATCGATGCATTCATTCATTCATCCATACTTTCATTCATCCATACATTCATTCATCCATACATTCATTCATCCATACTTCCATTCATCCATACATTCATTCATTCATCCATACATTCATTCATTCATCCATACATTCATCCATACATTCATTCATCCATACATTCATTCATTCATCCATACATTCATTCATCCATACTTTCATTCATCCATACATTCATTCATCCATACAAGCATTCATTCATCCATACATTCATTCATTCATCCATTCTTTCATTCATCCATACATTCATTCATCCATACATTCATTCATTCATCCATACATTCATTCATCCATACATTCATTCATCCATACATTCATTCATCCATACATTCATTCATCCATACATTCATTCAGCCATACATTCATTCATTCATCCATACATTCATTCATCCATACTTTCATCCATCCATACATTCATTCATGCATACAATCATTCATTCATCGATACATTCATTCATTCATCCATACTTTCATTCATCCATACATTCATCCATACATTCATTCATCCATACTTTCATCCATCCATACATTCATTCATCCATACAATCATTCATTCATCGATACATTCATTCATTCATCCATACATTCATTCATCCATACAATCATTCATTCATCGATACATTCATTCATTCATCCATACTTTCATTCATCCATACATTCATCCATACATTCATTCATCCATACATTCATTCATCCATACATTCATTCATTCATATTTTCATTTTATACATCCATTTATCTATCCATACACCCATTCAGTCACTCTGGAGTCTGTCTTCTTAATTCTCTGTCTACCTCTCTATGTCCGTCCGTCCGTCTGTTTGTCTGTCTGTGTGTCTGTCTGTTGTGTATTAGAGGTTGAAGTGAGTAACTGTAATTCTTCATTTCCTGATTTCAGAGCAGTTCGTTGAATTCGATCTGGATCATTCCGGTGACATTGGTAAGGAGGAGCAACTGATCGAGTCTCAGAAATACAACCAACAATTGTTCGATTTTTTATTTACATACCAAAGACTCCTGAATGAATGACTGAATAAATCACTGAATGCAACACAGAATTAATCACTGCACAAGCCAGCGAATAAATCACCAGCGAATAAATCACCAGCGAATAAATCACCAGCGAATAAATCACCAAACATATGACTGAATGAATAAATCACTTAATTATTTTCCTAATTATTAACTACATAGAATGAATGTGTGAGCGAATCTTTGAATTAAATTTAAATTAATCATCGATTAAGTGATTGACTGAATCATTTTCTAAATCTCTCGCTGATTCATCGTCTGAATTGCCAAAACAGATCACTGAGTAAGGAACTGAGTAAAGAATTAAATATTGGTTGCTGCATTAATCGATTGATTGATTGATTGATTGATTGATTGATTGTTTGTGTGTTTGTTTGATTGATTGATTGATTGATATTGATTGATATTGATTGATATTGATTGATATTGATTGATATTGATTGATATTGATTGATATTGATTGATATTGATTGATTGGTTTGTTGGTTGGTTGATTGAGTGATTTCCTGTGTAGATTTCATGGAGCTGAAGCAGATGCTGGAGAAGATCGGTCAACCGAAGACACATCTCGAGTGTAAGAAGATGATCAAAGAGATCGATAAGACGGATTCAGGAACGATCAACTACCGTGAATTCCTCGACATGATGCTTGGATCAAAGAACTCTGTTCTGCGACTGTAAGTCGACACTAAACGATCGATCAATCGGTCGATCTATGGATTGGCCAAATGATCGATAGTCCTATCAATAGTGTTGTTGCACCTGTTTCCTCTTCCACTTTTTTTTCCGCTTTCTCTAGTACATCCACTTCCATATTCACTTCCTCTACAGCTTCCACCTCCCTTGTGGTTCCACTTTCATATCCGCCACTTACAAATCCACTTTCCATAACACTTTTGCGTCCTTGTTATGACTATGGTTATGATTATGGTGATTTCAAGGTTATGGTGATCATAAGTATGGTTATTGCCATGATGATGATGATAATGATGATGGTTATGATTATCACTATGATTATGGTGATAATGATGATGATGATTTGTTTGTAGGATTCTACTTTTCGAGGAGAAGGCAAAGCAGGAGAAAGAGAAGAAGGTGAAAGGTCCTCCACCCAAAAGAACCATCGACGAACTCTTGCAGCAGACAGGGGGCGCCACTCAATAGAAGAACTCTGCGACCATCTTGCTTCCCACCCTTTGCTCTCAGTCACCCATCAGCGGGTGATTGGATGACGTTCAGTGATTGGCCAAATGATCGATTGATCGACAGACTAACTCACAGATCGATCGATTGTTGTTTGTTTCAATCGATCAAATGATTGATTTATAGATTGATTGATTGATCGATGACTGCTGTCATTTTCACCCGATCTTCAAGAACTCTTTCAAGATTCTCTTTCAAGATACTTCCACAACTTCTGTCATCTAAAATGACATTTAATTTAGATTTTCCTTTAGTACAGGGAAGGAATGGTGCTACAGAAATTGCGCAGTAGATCCATGATCGAATGCAGATCAAAGCAGATCATAATGAAGAAGACACTTTTTGTCTGTCAATCTATAACTCTACTCAGGTGGTCTGCAATCAGACTGTGTGCGCATGTGTGTGCGTGCGTGTGTGTGTGTGTGTGTGTGTGTGTGTCTGGAGATTTAAGACTAGACGTCATCAGACCTGTCTTGGGACCTTGAGCGCATTCGATTGATGCTTCGTCATTAGATAACGGCACTAAATAAATGCATAAAAATAATACATTGGCCTTTTAAAATATCTGGTGTATGTATGTTTGAATTTATGTATGTTTGTATGTTGTATACATGTATATGTTCTTGATTTACGTATGTTTTATGCTAATACATGTGCATGCTGTCTATTTCAATGCAGCAAATATCTATGATTATGTTTGTGTGTCTATTGTATAGATGGAAAGTCGAGGGAAAGTATAGATGTGTTTAATATGCGTGCATTTGTGTATTCATGCATCACGGCATGCAAGTTGTGTACTTGAATAATTCGAATTATATAACACCTTTATTTTGGAAAACTAATGCCATAAAACTGCTCTTCAAAACAATTGATTTTAATTAATTTCTTAAAATAACTAATTTGTTAATTAATACCGTTTATTCCTTTATCGTTCGTAATGATTTTGCATGCTGTGGCAATTTAGTTCTAATTATATTTTTTACAATATTTCGATGTCTTGATTTTATAAGAAGAGGAAATTATTGATTTCTTAGAGGGATTAGGGGGAGGGAGGGAGGTTGGGAGCGAGGGAAAGGGTCCCACAAATCAGAACACACAATACTAGTATGTATAAGTAGACATGATTATTTGTTAATATTTGTCGTTATGTATGCATAGTGTCAATGGACTTTGTCAAAAAGGATGTCAAGAGAGGGTGTCAATGAAGAATGTCAATCGATGGTGTCAGTTGACAGTGTCAATGGATGGTGCCAATAGACAGTGAAAAAGGAGGGTGTCATAAGAGGGTGTCAAAAGAGGGTATCAACAGAGGGTTACCAAGGGAGGGTGTCAGTGGATGGTGTTAATAGAATGTGTTAAAAGAGGGTGTCAATGGATGATGTCAATAGACCGTGTCAAAAGAGGGTTTCAAAAGAGGGTGTCAAAGGATTGGTGTCAATAGACTGTTTCAAAAGAGGGTGTAGGAGAGTGTGTCAAAGTAGAATGTCAATGGAGAGTGTCAACAGACTGTAAAGAGAGGGCATAAAAAGAGAGTGCCAATAGAGGGTGTGAAATGAGGGTGTCAATGGATGGTGTCAATAGACTGTGTAAGAAGAGAGTGAATATAGAGGGTGTCAAACGAGGGTGTCAAAGGATGGACACAGTCAATAGACTGTAAGAAGAGGGTGTCAAAAGAAGTTGGCAAACAAAGGTGTCAATGGATGGTGTCAAAAGACTGTGTCAAAAGAAGGTGCCAATAGAGAGTTTAAATATATGGTGTAAATGGAGAGTGTCATTGAAGGGTGTCATCGGAAGGTGTCAATAGACTGTGTGAAAAGAGGGTGTGAAAAGAGGGTGTGAAAAGATCTGCAAAGAAGGGTGTCAAAAGAAGGTGTCAATAGAGAGTGTCAATGGAGAGTGTCAATGGATAGTGTCAATGGATGGTATCAATAGACTATGTCAAAAGAAGGTGTCAATGGAGAGTGTAAATATTTGGTGTAAATAGATAGTGTCATTAAAGGGTGTAAACAGAGTGTGTCAGTAGACAAAGTGAGAGAGGGTGTCAAAATAGGGTGTTAATGCAAGTTGTCAATGGGGGGGGGGTGTAAATATATAGTGTCAATGAACTTTGTCTAGAAGGATATCAGAGAGGATGTCATTGGTAGGGTGTCAAAATGGGGTGTTAAAAGAGGGTGGCAAGAGAGGGTGACAACTGATGGTGTCTATGGACGATGTCAATAGAGGGTGTCAATGGGTACTGTCAATGGATAGTTTAATTAAAGAGTGTCAATGCAGGGTGTCAAAAGAGGGTGTCAAATGAGGGTGACAACAGAAGATGTCAAAAAGTGCGTCAATGGAGGTTGCCAATTGACTGTGTCAAAATGGGTGTCAAAAGAGGGTGCCAAAAACGGGTGTCAATTGATGGTGTCATTGGACAGTGTCAATGGATGGTGTCAATAGACTGTGTCAAAAAAGAGTGTCAATTAGGGCATAACCGAGAAGACAATTTCCACGGAGTACCGAATCCGAGTATTTGGATGCACTATTTGTCGGATCCGGGTATGAACCGAATATTAGCGGCAAATCTGTCCAGTGATTCAACGAGTAGTATCCGTAGGCAAAGCGTAGATAACCTGCCACGTGCCACAGCTATGGAGAACTATCTATAATCAATCAAGTCTATAGCAATATCCTTCATATAGCTTATCGTCACACTCCAGGCTATATCAATATATTTATTGTTTAATTACTTTCTTTGTGAAAAAAATGTAAAACCTTGCTATAAAATTTGAAATATGAAGTTATCAACGACGTCTTTACTCTCTAATCTTTACCGGAAAGTGGGCGGAGCTAATTAAAATAAGCCGTTAGTCCTAAATTTACTTAGTGAAAAAATATTATTTAATCAAAAAAATATTTTATCAAAAAAGTTATTTTTAGCTATTTGCGGGTGTAATATTTGCCGAGGCGAATACTTCCGAATAGTCCAATAATCGGCCGAGGCGAACGTCCGAGGCGATTTCCGGTTATGCCCTAATACGTACTTATATTGAATTGGGGAGAATGATGATTACCAGAGGCGGCGATCCCTAGGGGAGGGGGAGGATTGAGGGGGACAAGTCACAAGTCCCACTTACCTTTCACAGAGAGAAGACACTTTATACGTTTTTTTTCTACCCCTCTCATTGGGTGTACCCCACCTGGTATAGGAGATCTGATGATTACTTATAATTAGTTGAAGTTTTAATGAAATTGAATTATAATTATCAAAATTTTGTAGGTATTTTATTAAACTAAATGTTTATCTAATCGATTTGAATCTAATCGAACGCTCTCATACTGAATGCTCTCATAATTAAGACCAATAAAGTTTGTCATTTAAATATTAGGTGTAGCCATGTAATGTCATGGAGCATATATAAAGCGCCCCTTCAACATGAATTACCATTACCGAGCTCTGCTGTTCAATTAAGTAATAAGTAAACTATTTGTTTTCTTTTCTTCAGGACTGAGTGCTGCAGGCCATGCTGAAGGCCAACGAAATTGAGGCCGGCCTCAAAGGCCTCAACCAGAAGACGAGTGAGGACATTGATGAAGCACATCCATTGTGGGTTACAATAGTCTGTCGGAGAGCAGCAGCGCACAGCTTCTCATTTGGAATGAAAAGGTAATTACCAGTATTACTTGTATAATTACTACTGATAATGATGTAATGTAATCGAACATTTATATAGCGCCCCATAAAGAGGGGCTTTTAACATTAGTAAAATGTTACTATTATTATTATTATTATTATTAATATTGTTACTATTGTTCCTCCCTCCCAATGCAAAAGTGGGGCTGAAATGCCTCCTCTGACTTCAGGGTGATTTTCAAGCAAGCCAACCACTTTGAGGGAGAAGATACAGATGAGCCGTTCCTTTAGTGAGTCCCATGGCAGCCATGAAGTGTTGGCGACTTCATTTTCTTGGCCAGCTCGGCTATAATATGCAAAATGGGAGTGGTAAGCTAGAGCTTATGCTCCATTTGTGGCCCTAGCCGGCTCGGCTATAATGAGCAAACTAGACAGCTTGGCTTTAATGAGCAAACTGTGGGTGGCAAGATAGAGCTTATGCTCCATCTGTGCTCCTAGCCAGATCAGTTATAATGAGCAAACTAGGGGTGATAAGACAGAGCTTATGTCCCTATAGTTTGTTCATTATAGAGAAAACTGTTGATTGTGATTTAGGAAGTGATTCAGTTTTATAGCAAGTGTTTTATTCTTGTTGTAGCTGTTTGCAGTGACGGTCTTGGAAGAAGCGTCGTTCGAGTCTTGACCGACCGCAAGAGAGTTTGGAACCATCGTTCTCAACAGGCTCTACATTCCCTCCACCGGACTCTGACCCTTTGGGCAACCCTATGACTTGACGCAGCGCTAGTGAAAAAGCTTGGTGCCTTGCCCGAAATTCAAATTCACTGAAACTGGGTATAACGAGTCTGTTACACTGACTTTCACTAGGTGGTACTACGCGTTTAAGGTCCAGTTTAATTTGCATTCGCTAGGTGGCCGCGTTATTATAACGTTCGTGTTACGAAATTCGTCTCATGCGATTTCTATAATTGAACTGCTTCATATGCTGTCGCTCTGTGTGTTTCTATGTATTTTTAATCTGTATCTGTTTATTACGTGTATGTGTATCGAACCACTTTAATCAGCTGACTAATTTCAGAAATTAAAATATCTGGGTAGTACGGTCATTGCACGGGAACCTTAAGTGGCGTGGCGTCCATTCAAACGGACGAGCGGTGGAGAGGCAAGTATCATTACCCGATCAGACTATCATTGAAAAAATGAGCCATATATGGTTCCGATATGAAAACATTTGCAGCTTGCATGGTGTCGTTGACTCGCTGAGCTGCGGATAAAAGCGCAACACCATCCATTACATGGATTGTGTAGTCTTTGAATTGGCATCGTTGGGCAGGAAACCAGCGTGTTTACAACGTTTGTTATCGACCGAATGAAATTTGTTTATGAAATTTTCTTTTGATTTTTACAAATTTTTAGAATCAATGTACGCAGTTTTTAAAGTGTTAAGAAACATTAGGATCATCGCTTACAGGAAGGTGGATGTTTGACCGGGTTTTGGACGAGATCTACCAAGAAAATCAGACGGATGGCTAAAGAGTGCTACTGGACTCTCGGATGCTTAAAGTATCCTTTTAACATTTGAAGATTTCCGCGTTTAAAATGGCAGAAATTAACAGTGGCTGAGTGTTGACGTCTGAGTATTTTTTGCTTTCTAACCTCATCATCGTCCGGGTTCATTATCTGATTCACGGAGCAGTTTAATAGTCCAGAGAGGAAAGGATCTTGGAGGAAAAGATCTTGGAGAGGATCTTGGGCAAAACGGTAGTATAGGCTGTTAAATTATTTTCATTTCCTATATCCCGCTGTTTAAGCTGTTAAATTAAGAAACACCGAAAACAAATTAAATATACTTACCATTTAGGTATATTTCTTTTCATCAATCCAGCTTCCATTTAGGTATATTTATTTTCATAAATCGAGGTTTTTGCGTACACGAATTGTTTGCATCCGTCGTATAGACATTCTCACATCAAAGCGGCTTCTACTTATGCATGCTATTTTCATCAATCCAGCTTCCATTTAAACA
Organism: Bimastos eiseni; assembly: GCA_959347315.1. Classification (NCBI taxonomy): domain Eukaryota; kingdom Metazoa; phylum Annelida; class Clitellata; order Crassiclitellata; family Lumbricidae; genus Bimastos; species Bimastos eiseni. Next base: position 20,772,811 of record OY365822.1, read on the forward strand.
CAACTCTTTTCATCAATCCAGCTTCCATTTCAGCTACAGTTGTTAATAAAAGGTTTCTTATTCTCTAAAGTGACCATCATTTGTATGTAAATAGTTTAACAGCCTCGAAAAAATGAAAATAATTTAACAGCCTAAATTACGGTTTTACCGAATCTTGTTAGAGACTTTATTGTTACATTACGCTGTCCTTTATGTAGGACCTGGGACATTTATCAGGTGCCGATTTGAGGTTCAAAGTTGCTGTGATGGCTTCTCTAATGATGAAGACATTAGCAATATAACACAGTGTTGTATTATCTGATCTATTGTGATCTAGTAATTTCTGTAGCGCTGTTATAATCTATGTATTAATGTGTATTCACATACACTGTGATACGTACAAACCTTTGTAAGCTGGCGATAGCTTATCGTGGTTAACGAATTTGGAACGAGCTCTCAAAGGATTGTTGCTTGGCCCCCACTTTGTCATGGTTTTTCCAAATGTTGCATACAATAATTTTACTGTCGTAATATGTCTAAATGTCATTCAATCATGAATCTAAAAATACAATTGCTCACCTTTGTGTTGAACATATATCTATGTAAATATAGATATATTAGGGTTGCCAACCGTCCCGGAATGGCCGGGACAGTCCCGGAATCGACCCAAGTCGTCCGTGAATCCAGGAATAGGTAGGCTAAGTAACTGTATACAAAAGATTATGCGATTATTCAAATTCAAGCAACGTTGGCAATACTGTAATGCACAGTGACGTCGCCACAGCTTTGAGGTTGGGAGGGGGCAAAACATCCCTAATGACTAGGCGTCTTAGGGAGCATCATAAGCTGTCCAGCGTGGTCTGGGGTGGAGCCCAGGAGCCTACAAAATTTTGAGCATTTGATGCCAAATCAAGTGTATTTTTGGCTCTTGTTTACCTCGTATTTTTAAACTCCTCTTTCAAAATGTAAGTACCTAGATGATCTCGATGTGTGAAAAATGTGCTTATATCATATGTAAGGAAGCTGAGATTTTAGATATCAGAAGATGTTTGGGCATTTGTAGTCAAAGCAGTGGAAATTACTGTCTTACGAGACTTCAACGGCAAGCCATAGTCAGATTATTAAGAGCGAGATGAAGTTCAGTTTTAAAGTAAAACTAGCCGTGCAACTCAGCTTCATCTGGAAATGCATTTCTGTGTTGGCCTAGGGTTACTTGCAAATAGGTGGTATATGCAGTGGCTTTGCCAAAACTTGGAGGTTATTGGGGGGGAAAAAAGCCCTGGTTGACATCATTCGTTAGGGAGCTCTTCATTTGTGTGGTCCAAGGATCCTTCAGGTCAACATGGGTCCCTGCCTCTTACGGCCTTCCTCATTTCTTTCGACAATACAGATGCGTTCCTGCGAATTTTTTTCTAGAAAAAGTCACTGGATATATGTACAAGATTGTTGTACATTGTATAACTACTCTTTAGGGTTTCATACTTGAAATCGACAAATCTATTGACTAATTTTGTTTAGTTAAGTTTAGATAAGTCATTGATGTTATAACTTTGATTTCATTGTTCCAAACTGTCATCTTTTGTCAGATTTTCCTTTGATGTTGGTATACGTTATTTACTGTATATTTGAAAGCAAAAGATAAAAATACAGACGATTACATCATTCACTGACAAATATAATTCCAAATCAGCTGTCCATCGTCATTGTAAACATCTGTTGATAAAGCCCCACTAACGGGATTCTTCCTTTTGGGGCCTATTTCAATTTGTTCCACTGTGGTTAGGCTGTCTATTGCCCTATATTAATTAATAACTGACATGACATTGTTTTGTGATTACCATGTGAAGAACATTTGTCTGTTTTGGAAACAAATTGATTGATTGATTGATTGATCGATCGATCGATCGATCGATTGTGTACATTATTAGCTATTCATATTCTGCCTTGAATAGGGTTATGGATTTTTGTTGTATCTTGGATTTGATGGTTGTATGCCATTTAAGTTCCCTCTTTATGAACTGTACTCTGTGCCTTAATCAATCAATGCAATTTATATAGCGCCTCTTCAAGATAACTATTCAGAGGCGCTCCAGACCCAGGCCCGGTTAAAAAGGAAAGTCTTCAGAAGCTTATTGAAGGAGCCATGCAGGTCGAGCGTGACAGCGCACAGGTCAGATGGTAGGTTGTTCCAAAAGTCTATGGTCACCTTAGGTAGGCGACCATAGACTGTTCCTCTGAGCCGGTTGGTTCACCTTAACTTGTTGTCTAGCTATTCAGAGGGAAGAATACGGACACTCTCCAGTACGTCCTCAGCAGCGCTCTGGTCTCTACGAAGAATGAGGCAGTGAAGGTAGAGTGGACATTTCATTGTAATTAGATTCAGTCTTTTGTTTAGCACTGCCTTACCTTAACAATATGTGCCTCGTATATGCAGACCGACAGATAGACACACGCAGTTCTACCTGTTCACACATTCATAGACACACGTGTGACCATACCTATCTGTTAGGTGTGACTGTATGTGTGTCTATGTGGATTGGAGAACAATCTGGGGTGCAGAGCTGATGACCCGAGTTCGATACCCATATCGCCCCGTAGGGTTGACTAGTCCATCTTTCACTAGGTGGTGGTGTTAGTTAAACTACGGATATAATGTAATAGTGCCTTACATGACTCCAGAAAGTTCAATTATACTCATGTAATAAGTTGTCATAATTTATTTCCTACTATGTTTGTAATCATACTGTGTTGTTGTCAGTTTAAATTTAAAAGTAATTTTTGTAAGTGTATGCACACACACACACGCAGACACACACGCACACACTCACACACACCGATGGCTGCATACATATATACATGTTCTGATAGGTTTTGAAGAGAGTTGTGGACAATTAGTTAAAGTACCTAATAACTTATTTGAATTATAATTAGCAAGATCTTGTGGCTTATCGATTATAATTTAAAATTGTTATTTATCAAATTGATTAGTTTTATTGGTAATCAATTAGAAATTTTAGAATTGGCAAAATATTAGCTATTTGTTGCCCATCATTGGTGTTAAATGCATTCATTATTATGAGGTCCCATCCCTCTTTTGTAAAACAGAAGATACTTAAAATTCGCCAGTTGAATACACTACATGTATATAGATGTAAGTAAACTTTTGCCATCGTCATGTGATAACCACTTTGTCACCGCTTCTAAGATGTCTTCATATACAACTAGGCAATTAATTTGTTAATTCGTTGTCACTTATCATTTCTTGGCTGTGAAATTTTTTAATTGTTTATTGTTTGGCCACATAAATTTATACATTTAATTGATTGATTGATTGAAGCCGAGTCATAATGAAGAACAAACACTAGACTCTTTGCGCTAAGGTCAATTGGACCATCTACTTGGAAATGGGATCCCTGTAGAAATTAGGCAATTACGAAGACTGAAATTATTAAAAATCTTATTATAATATTACCTGTTGGATATGAGTTGTTAAAGTTAATGGTTTGCTCTGAAATCAACCAGCCACTGTCCGCTGACATCGTTAGTTAATGTTTAGTCAAGAAGTTAGTTAAGTTAGGTACTTAAAAGTTAAGTAGTCTTAGTTAAGCATTCTCTAAGTCTTCTTGATACATGTTTCACTGCTGCCTTTAAACTATGATGCAACTTGGGTGGCCCTATTAAATGGGTCATTTCACCTTTCTGGGCCTCCTATTTTTTCTAATTTGAATTAATTAAGTTTGTACTCTGTCTAATGAACATTTAAATACCAAGCAAATAGAAGATTTGTTTGTCTTTTGATTTTTTTTACCTTAAAGACAAGAGAGAAAGTAGAGAACTGTTTAGGTGACTGGTAAACCAATGCAGTTTGTGTTTAAATATTAGGTGTAGCCATGTAATGTAATGGAGCATTTATATAGCACCCCTACAACATATGTACTCACGACCTACCACTGCTGAGTTCTGCTTTTCAAGTAAGTAAACTATTTGTTTTCTTTTCTTCTGGACAGAGCGTTACAGGCCGTGCTAACGGTTCTGATGTCGTTCAAGGCCTACGAGATCGAGTCCCACCTCAAAGGCGTCGACCGGACGAGAGAGGACACTCTGATGAAGTGCATCCGTTGAAGATTCGAGAGCTCGTGGAACAGCTTCTTGTTTTGCAATGAGAAGGTAATTAGTAGTAGTACTTGTATTATAATACTACTTATAATAATGTAATGTAATTGAACATTTATGTAGCGTCCCTTTAAGATACCTACGCAGAGGCGCTTTTAACATTACTACAAATATTACTATTATTTTTATTATTATTTTTATTATTATTCCCCCCTCCCAATACAAAAGTGGGGCTGAAATGTCTCCTCTGACTCCAGGGTGAGTTTTCAAGCAAGCCAACTGCTTTGAGGGGAGAAGATGTGGATGAGCCGTTCCTTTAGCGAGCCCTCAGGCAGCCATGGGCATGAAGTCTTAGCGACTTCATTTTCTTGACCTCAGCATATGAGGGTGTCTGATATTTGTACATATTTATTGTCTTGAATTGATTGAAGCCATGTTTGAGGATGTGGTCGATGGTCATAATTCAGACCATGAGGTGTTGTTGTGCTTCGTCAGTTTCTTATATGATGTCGACTTGGGCTTGAATTTTAGTGAGTTGGGATTTCATTTAACTACTGTGTGTTTCAAAGATTGATTCATTGTGAGTAATTTAGTAAGTAAGTAATTTGAGTGGGGTATAAAGATTGATTCAGTTTGAGAGTAGTTAGTAAATAATTTGTGATTTTGATTCCATTTGAGTAAATCAGTAAGTAAGTTATTATAGTGTGATTTTAGTGACTGACTCAATTAATTTGAGTGTGATTTAGGTCATAATTCATTTTTTGTGTTTGGGGATCGCTTTAAAAGAGTTTATTATGATAAATAGACGCTATACGAACCAAATTTATGTTAAAAATTATCATATTTCCATAATTTTTATTTTATTTTTAAAGACAATTTGTTTTTATTCAAAAATCGAAATTTTTTTAAGTCTTTGGGAATCACTTTAAAATAGTTTTTATGATAAAGGGAAGCTATATCAACCCAATTTAGGTAAAAAATCATCATATTTACATAGTTTTATTATAATTTTTTGAGGCTTAAAATGTCAATATCTTTGTTATTTCTTCATCAAATGAAGATATTTCTGCAGTCCGCTATTGCCCATGGGCCCGTACACAAGCTGTAAAAAAATTATTCAGTTTGGAGAAGGTCAATTTTTTCGTCCGAAAAAACCAATGATGGTTAGTCCATCGGTTTTTTTGAGCAAAAAAATCGATCTTCTCCAAACCGAATAATATTGTTATACCATGTATAAGCATCACAGATCTGCTCAGATATCTTCACTCGATTACAGAATATTGAGATATTATGGTTTTTGTGAAAAGAAATTGAAAAATTTTAAAGTTTTTATGAATCACTTTAAAATAACTTATTATGATATAGAGAAGCTATATCAACCCAATTTAGGTATATAATGAGCAAACTGGGGGTGGTAAGATTGAGCTTATGCTCCATCTGTGCCCCAGCCAGCTCGGCTTTAATGAGCAAAGTAGCCAGCTCGGCTTTAATGAGCAAACTGTGGGTGGCAAGATAGAGCTTATGCTCCATCTGTGCCCCTAGCCAGCTCGGCTTTAATGAGCAAACTAGCCAGCTCGGCTTTAATGAGCAAACTAGCCAGCTCGGCTTTAATGAGCAACCTGTGGGTGGCAAGATAGAACTTATGCTCCGTCTGTGCCCCTAGCCAGCTCGGCTTTAATGAGCAAAGTAGCCAGCTCGGCTTTAATGAGCAAAGTAGCCAGCTCGGCTTTAATGAGCAAAGTAGCCAGCTCGGCTTTAATGAGCAAACTGTGGGTGGCAAGATAGAGTTTATGCTCTGTCTGTGCCCCTAGCCAGCTCGGCTTTAATGAGCAAACTAGCCAGCTCGGCTTTAATGAGCAAAGTAGCCAGCTCGGCTTTAATGAGCAAACGAGCCAGCTCGGCTATAATGAGCAAAGTAGCCAGCTCGGCTTTAATGAGCAAAGTAGCCAGCTCGGCTTTAATGAGCAAACTGTGGGTGGCAAGATAGAGTTTATGCTCTGTCTGTGCCCCTAGCCAGCTCGGCTTTAATGAGCAAACTAGCCAGCTCGGCTTTAATGAGAAAAGTAGCCAGCTCGGCTTTAATGAGCAAACTGTGGGTGGCAAGATAGAGTTTATGCTCTGTCTGTGCCCCTAGCCAGCTCGGCTTTAATGAGCAAACTAGCCAGCTCGGCTTTAATGAGCAAACTAGCCAGCTCGGCTTTAATGAGCAAACGAGCCAGCTCGGCTATAATGAGCAAACGAGCCAGCTCGGCTATAATGAGCAAACTAGCCAGCTCGGCTATAATGAGCAAACTGTGGGTGGCAAGATAGAGCTTATGCTCAATCTGTGCCCCTATAGTTTGCTCATTATAGCCGAGCTGACTATAGACTGCTCATCTATAATGAGCAAACTGTGGGTGGCAGGATAGAGCTTATGTTACATCTGTGCCCCTATAGTTTGCTCATTATAGCCGAGCTGACTATAGACTGCTCATCTATAATGAGCAAACTGTGGGTGGCAAGATAGAGCTTATGCTCAATCTGTGCTCCTAGCTAGCTCGGCTATGTTGTTGATTGTGATTAAGAAAGTGATTCAGTTTTTTAGTAGTCATTTTATTCTTGTTGTAGCTGTTTGCAGTGAAGGTCTTGGAAGAAGCGTCGTCCGAGTCTTCACCGACCGCAAGAGAGTTTGGAACCATCGTTCTCAACAGGCTCCACATTCCGATTCTGTGGAAACGACTTTCATCTGAAATCAAAGACAAACTCTTCTTAGACTCTTGCACACTTAATGCTGGAAAAATACCCTTACGAGACACTTTGATCTGATGTTAAACACTGAGAATTGTAGACTTATGTTACGTTTATGGCTGGGACTTAATCGTGGCAGAGTTGTTGTTGACTTTACAGTCAACAACAACTGTAAATGATGTTACACAATTTACCTGAAACTTGTTTCAAATGCATTTATGGTATGTTATGTGAAACTGAATATATGCAAGATGCAGATCAGTATGAAATGTCTTCGTTCTTCTCAACTCACAGTTGTATACTGAACTCGACATGGAGAACCCCTTGTCGAGTTCATTACATACATACATACATACATACATACCTGCATGCTAAGGCAACCCTCCCTGGCATGGCTTTTGTGGGCCCTGAACCAGTCTGCGGCCCACAAAAGCCATGCCAGGTAGGGCTGCCTTAGCATGCAGGTATGTGTGCATTTGGCCATTTATATAGTACCAGGGCACTATGTGAATTCACCCCACTTTACCAAATCAAGTCAGCAATGTTCAAGCCTCTTGTTCAGCTCTTGTCCCAGGTCAAAATCTAGGAGCTCAAGCAAAGAGCCTCATTGAGGCTAAGACCGCTGAGAGAACAATGCACCCATTGCATCAGATAATAATATCATGCCTAAATAATCTCTGCACAGAGTACGTTTAATCGTAAACTCAAGAAATTTTAAAGGTTTTGGGATTCACTTTAAAATAGTTTTTTATGGTAAAGAGAAGCTATATGAACCCAAATTAGGTCAACAATCATCATATTTCCATAATTTGTTTTTCATTTTTCGAGGAATAAAATGTCAATATCTCTGTTATTTCTTCATCAAATGAAGATATTTCTGCAGTCCGCTGTTGCCCACAGGCCCTTACACAAGCTGTGAAAAAATTATTCAGTTTGGAGAAGGTCAATTTTTTCGTCCGAAAAAACCAATGATGGTTAGTTAGTCCATCGGTTTTTTTGAGCAAAAAAATCGACCTTCTCCAAACCGAATAATATTGTTGTACCTTGTATAAGCATCACAGATCTGCTCAGATATCTTCACTCGATTACAGAATATTGAGATATTCTGGTTTTTGTGAAAAAAATCGACAAATTTTAAAGTTTTTATGAATCACTTTAAAATAACTTATTATGATATAGAGAAGCTATATCAACCCAATTTAGGTCAAAAATCATCATATTTCCATAATTTGTTTTTCATTTTTCGAGGATTAAAATGCCAATATCTCTGTTATTTCTTCATTAAATGAAGATATTTCTGCAGTCCGCTGTTGCCCATGGGCCCATACACAAGCTGTGAAAAAATTATTCAGTTTGGAGGAGGTCAATTTTTTCGTCCAAAAAAACCAATGATGGTTAGTCCATCGGTTTTTTTGAGCAAAAAAATCGACCTTCTCCAAACCGAATAATATTGTTGTACCTTGTATAAGCATCACAGATCTGCTCAGATATCTTCACTCGATTACAGAATATTGAGATATTCTGGTTTTTGTGAAAAAAATCGACAAATTTTAAGGTTTTTATGAATCACTTTAAAATAACTTATTATAATATAGAGAAGCTATATCAACCCAATTTAGGTATATAATGAGCAAACTGGGGGTGGTACGATTGAGCTTATGCTCCATCTGTGCCCCAGCCAGCTCGGCTTTAATGAGCTATAAGCATCACAGATCTGCTCAGATATCTTCATTAGATGAAAAAGATTACAGAGATATTGATATTTTAAGCATTCATAAATAAATTATTTTTAATTTTATGATATTTGACCTAAATTTGGTTCATATTGCTTCTCCTTATCATAATAAACTAGTCTAAAGCGATTCCAAAACTTTAAAATTTCTCGATTTTTCAAGAAAACCGCATGAATAACTCAGAAGCTCAATTACTTACTTATTAACTTATGCAAACTGAATCAATCTTTAAATCATATAACTCAAAGTAATTAATTACTAACTTACTCAAATCAAACTGGATTAATCTTTAAATCATCTCACTCAAATACTTACTTACTTACTAACCTATTCAAACTCAATAAATCTGTAAATCTCACTTAAATTACTAACTTAAAAACTTATTAAAAATGAATCAATCTTTAAATCACACTGAAGTTACTTACTTACTAATTTCTTTCAAACTATCAATCTTTAAATCACACTCAACGTACTTACTTACTAACTTAATAAAATTCAATCAATCTCTCAATCACGCTCAAATTACTTGCTAACTACTCTCAAACTGTATCAATCATTAAGTCGCAAATCAGCATACTTACTTACTAACTACTCTAAAACAGTATCAATCATTAAATCACGCTCAAATTACTTACTTACTAAATGCTCTCAAGCTCTATCAATCATTAAATCACATTGAAATTACTTATTTACTAACTACTATAAACTGTATCAAATCATTAAATCACAATAAAGCTTTTGTCTTACTAACTTATTAAAACGCAATCAATTTTTCAATCACACTCAAATTACTTACTTATTAAAACTCAATAATTAAATCACCCTCAAATTACTTACTTACTAACTACTCTCAAAATGTATAAATCTTTAAATCACACTTAAGCTACTTACTTACTTACTAACTTATTAAGACTGTATTAATCTTTAAATCACACTCAAATTACTTACTTACTCGTTGACTCAAACTGAGAAAACCGTTATAGGCATAACGGTTTTCTTGAAAAACCTAGAAATTTTAAAGTTTTTGGAATCATTTAAAAATAGTTGGTCATGATAAAGTTAGGCTATAAAATGAATCCAGGTTAAGCAAAAAATGATTATATTTTAATCTACTTTCTGCAAAATTCCATAATTTTTATCTTAATCTTAGACCAGGGCCGAGACCCCGACTCTTACCTAGAGCCACAGCAAGACCGAGACCTTAGCAAGACCGAGACCATGACGAAGGACCGAGATCCACACCAAGACCAAGACCGAAACCTTGACCCAGATCGAGACCTTAGCAAGACCGAGACAATGATCCAGGTCACATTCTAACCCATACCGAAACCCAGTTTGAGGCGCTGACCGAGACCCTGACTGACGCCCAGGTCTAACTCCAGACCAAGGCCGTGACTCAGATCGAGACCCTGACCAACACCGAGACCCTGACCAACACCGAGACCCTGCCCGACCTTGAACGAGATCCTGACCCAGACCTAAATCCAGACTAAGACCCTGAGCAAGACCGAACCCTGACTCCTGAGGAATACGAAGAAGGACATGCAGGAACCCAAGCAGATCTGGAGGAGCCAAAGACAACGCTGTAGGTGGCATACCCGCTGGAAAAATGAAGCACAGAGGCGTTGGAGAGGTATGGAGTGCTATGAGCCTAAAGGGAAGCAACAAGAACCCAAATTAGGTTGAAAAAGTGAATTTGTCGATATATTGATCAAATTAAAGCGAATTCTCATAATTTGAAATTTTATTTCTGAAGCCCTGAATCACAGCAAGATCGGATGATAAGAAATCGTATTATCGTAGGTCTATATCTCTATTGCTCTGTCATTGGGCATAGCGCCGCCGGTGACAGCAAAACGAACCAAAATTAGTTGAAAAAGACGAGCTGGTCGATATATTAATCGAATTACAACGAATTCCTATAATTTTAATTTTAATTTTGAAGCATTGAATCACTCATCACCAAATCAGACAACAATTCGCATAAATTTTATCTCTACTATTTTTTTATTTGATATAGAGTCGTTGTTTAAGCTAGTCTCTATGGCATGGCTATTGTGGGAACATTTATATTCAGTCAAATGAAGATATCTATGCAGTGATTAACATATCTATGCAGACACTTAAAACTCACGATGCCCGGATGATAATGATGGCAGACCGGAACCACGCGGCAGTTTTCTTCTTTCTTTCTTCTCTCGTGCAGAGGAGATCAGATCACAGTCTTACAATCCATTCACATAACATGCTTCGAGTTCATCTGTCATCTTTCACGTCTTTAACAAAATCAACTTTAAACTATTAAATACTGTCTGTGCTAGATTCCGCAGAGGTAGTGGCATAGCTCAAAGCTACGAGACCCAACAGGTTGTTGAAACGGCCTAGGCCTATAGCCTACTATGAATGGCCACCTGCTTGGAGTCGTTGAAGCGTGTCCAGCCCTGAACTGGTTGCAGTAGTTGGTCAATTATATTACGCAGCTGCGCGGGAAATTTAATTGAACTCAGATTGTCTGGTATATATATATATATATATATATACGCTCGCATGTATTCATTCATCTGTAGGCCTATAAATAGCTGCATGTATCTGTTTTTGTATTTCTCTAGGCTATGTGATCCCAATTTCAATATAATATTTTTTTATTCGAATTACTGAAACACTCTATCATTTTAATCTTATTACTGAAGGATTCAAATGTCTATATTTCAATTATTCTTTCATCTAATGAAGATATTTCTACAGATCACATGGATGCTTGCATTGCAGGCCCCTTATAGGCCTACAAAAGACGAGGAGAAATTATTCGGTTTGGAAGAAGTCAACGATGTCAGCCGTCAAGGTTTCGTTGAAATTCGAGAAATGTTAAAGCGTGCGGGATTCGCTTTAAAATAAACACAGCATTTTTTAAAATAACATTTCACACAAAACATATTTATATATAATCTCTTACCCCAGTGCAGCCTGATATATCCATATGTCTTCAGTCGTAAAATTTTGACCTGACCAACACCTCAAGATTTCCACAGAGTCTACATTGCGAATTGTTAATCGTGAAACACATAAAACAATGCACTACACCTCACCTGGGTAACAATCGTTGCTTTCACTAAGGGCTCATCCATATATTACGCATGCAAAAAAATCGGATTTTCGGACCCCCTACCCTCTGTTGCACCGCGTACCTTTCGTGGATACTTCAACCCTCTCCCCATTTGAGCTCTACCCCACCATTGAAAAGGTTAAATAGCTCAACACATCTGTGAAACATTGATTTTACCACAAGCTATTTATTTTGTTAAGCAACATATTTAACAGTTTAAATACGTTAACTGCTATGAAGAACTAAAACACTAACAAACAGTTTTAATGCTACATAAAATTGATTAAGCAGGAATATAGTCTGTGATTGGGATAACAGTTCTGATTTTCATATTCTGTATTGTGGACGTCATAATTAGACAATTATATTTGCGTATGTACATATTTGCCGGACCCCTTGCCCTTGCCCCACCGTACGCATCCATACGTAAAATCGCCGAAATTAGAAACCCCCTCACCCCACTGCGTATGTAATATGTGGACGGCCCCTAAACACGAACGAATGAAGGAATGAATGATTGAATCAATCAATCAATGAAACTTGATATAGCGCCTCTTGAAGAAATCTAATCAAAGTCGCTCCCAGTCCAACCACGGTCAAAGAGGACAGACAGCTTTAAGAGAAGAGTAGAAAGACGATGAGGAGGTCCTGGGTCAAAGTCAGAGGTCCAGAGGTAGACCATTCCAATGTGCTGAGTAATGAGTGCGTCTGATATCGGGTGTCAATATATAAGTGCTCCATTATAATTACCAACTCAATTGCACCAATATGCATTGGCACACATCCAATAAATCGTCCCACTCACACACTCACACACACACTCACACACTCATGCACACACACTCACACAACCACACTCACACACACTCATGCACACACACTCACACAACCACACTCACACACACACACACTCACACACACACACACACTCACACACACACACACACTCATGCACACACATTCACACACACTCACACACATTCACACACACTCACACACACTCACACACACACACTCACACACACACACATGCATGTATACCACGCACCTATCCAATGTCCACATAAACATGCACTAAAAATAGCTGATCAAATGTAATGGCTTTTAGGGGTAAGGTATTCTCCCACCTCCTCTCTGGACGTCCGCACTCCAACAGGGTATTAAGTAGAGGTCCGCAGAGAAGGGACAGAAGGTCAAATGCCCAGGGGCATAATGAACTAAGACAATCTGAACAGCCATGCCATCTGTCAGCTGTCGATGGGAATCCGTTGGTTGGTTCCACGCTTGTGCGTGGGGCCACTACTGATAACTCTTTTCAGCTTACTGCGCATAGTTTTGCTAACAGGCGTGTTTTTGAAAGAGTGCTATATAAATGCTCGATGACATCACACTCCTATATGTTGTAGAGGTTTCTCCAGTTTAGCCGTCTCAGCTGCTAAAAGTCAAATTAGTGAAACTGTTCAAGATCCAGCCTTGCTTCTTCTTCTTCCTCTTCTTCTTCTTCTTCTTCTTCTTCTTATGAAGATACGTTCTTGCTCTTTTCGATCATGACAGAATGGATCGAGGTGGCGATCGGCGACTGAGACGATTCTTCGCTTTTGCCCACCAGCCAGTACGTGTTCATGCGACCCTT
>OY365822.1:20791098-20803598 GCA_959347315.1 Bimastos eiseni
TCACCTCTACCCTTCCTTCCCTTCCTCCATTTTGCCCTCACCCTACCCTTCCTTCCTTTCCTCCATTTTGCCCTTACCCTACCCTTCCTTCCTTTCCTCCATTTTGCCCTCACCCTACCCTTCCTTCCTTTCCTCCATTTTGCCCTTACCCTACCCTTCCTTCCTTTCCTCCATTTTGCCCTTACCCCTACCCTTCCTTTCATAACCTCTATGTTGCCCTAACCTCTACCCTTCCTTCCTTTCCTCCATTTTGCCCTTACCCCTACCCTTCCTTTCATAACCTCTATGTTGCCCTAACCTCTACCCTTCCTTCCTTTCCTCCATTTTGCCCTTACCCCTACCCTTCCTTTCATAACCTCTATGTTGCCCTAACCTCTACCCTTCCTTCCTTCTCTCCATTTTGCCCTCACCCCTACCTTTCCTTCCTTCCCTCTATTCTCTGACCTTGAATACATCATGTTGATCGATGACTCTGTCCAAAACGTTGAAGACTGAGTTGATGGATTGATGGAGAAGATGCGGAGGAAGACGAGAGCAGAGGTCATTGAAGCCAATCAGATAACTGAACATCACCGTTACCTGGTCGAACGACTAAAGCACACAACGCAACGTAATATCATCGTATCGTATCCGTAAATTTATATAGCGCCTCTCACATGACAGCTATTCAGAGACGCTCTGAGCACGGAAATCTCAGAGGGAAAAGAAACGACTTTAAAGAGCGAGAAGCCGATGGAGAGAAGCCAGTCATTGGCTTAGCCTGCAGTGATGGAGGAGGAATGTCATTCCAGGCAGATTGACCCACGATAGTAAATGCCCTGTGCTGGGTCAAGGCCGTCTTAGTCCTAGGAAAAAAGATCAAGACAGAGCGCAAGGAACGAAATTATGCTGCCGCTTATAACGATCGGTATGAAATGTCTTCGTTCTTCTCAACTCACAGTTGTATACTGAACTCGACATGGAGAACCCCTTGTCGAGTTCATTACATACATACATACCTGCATGCTAAGGCAACCTTCCCTGGCATGGCTTTTGTGGGCCCTGAACCAGTCTGCGGCCCACAAAAGCCATGCCAGGTAGGGCTGCCTTAGCATGCAGGTATGTGTGCATTTGGCCATTTATATAGTACCAGGGCGCTATGTGAATTCACCCCACTTTACCAAATCAAGTCAGCAATGTTCAAGCCTCTTGTTCAGCTCTTGTTCCAGGTCAAAATCTAGGAGCTCAAGCAAAGAGCCTCATTGAGGCTAAGACCGCTGAGAGAACAATGCACCCATTGCATCAGATAATAATATCATGCCTAAATAATCTCTGCACAGAGTACGTTTAATCGTAAACTCAAGAAATTTTAAAGGTTTTGGGATTCACTTTAAAATAGTTTTTTTTATGGTAAAGAGAAGCTATATGAACCCAAATTAGGTCAACAATCATCATATTTCCATAATTTGTTTTTCATTTTTCGAGGATTAAAATGTCAATATCTCTGTTATTTCTTCATCAAATGAAGATACTTCTGCAGTCCGCTGTTGCCCACAGGCCCTTACACAAGCTGTGAAAAAATTATTCAGTTTGGAGAAGGTCAATTTTTTCGAGCGAAAAAATCGACCTTCTCCAACCGAATAATTTTTTTATACCTTGTGTAGGGGCCTATAAGCATCACAGAACAGATCTGCTCAGATATCTTCATTAGATGAAAGAGTTACAGATATTTTAAGCGTTCACAAATAAATTTCGTTAATTTTATGAGGTTTGACCTAAATTGTGATTAACATATCTATGCAGACACTTAAAACTCACGATGTCCGGATGATAATGATGGCAGACCGGAACCACGCGGCAGTTTTCTTCTTTCTTTCTTCTCTCGTGCAGAGGAGATCAGATCACAGTCTTACAATCCATTCACATAACATGCTTCGAGTTCATCTGTCATCTTTCACGTCTTTAACAAAATCAACTTTAAACTATTAAATACTGTCTGTGCTAGATTCCGCAGAGGTAGTGGCATAGCTCAAAGCTACGAACACAACAGGTGGTTCGAACGGCCGACTATTAATGGCCATCTGCTTGAAGTCATTTAAGTGCGGCTATTATTAAGTGGCCAATTATCACGGAAATTTGAATAGATCGTATTGTCTGGGATATATATATATATATATATATATATATATTTATGGAGGTATGTCATCCTATCCAATAAAATCGCAGAACTAATCAATGTTCTTCTTGAAAGTTCAAGACATCTGTTGGAACTAATACTATTCGATTTGGATGATGTCGATTTTCTCGTTCTAAAAATGGCTTGGATTACTTTTGTTGAGTTCATCTGGTTACATTTCATACATATTTTTGCATCAAGCAATTATGGTGCTCTTAGGGGAATCTGAGAGATAAGCGCATATTTTTCGATGTGGAAATTTCGGCATTTTTTCCATTTTTTTCTAGTTAGGTGGTTAGTTCAGCAACCAGTCTCCACCTACGAAACACGACAAACACGACAGAATTTTATCTGAGCTTGCGAGGAAGACGTTACGTGTCGCATTTTTTCCAGAGAGATTTAGTCGATTGAAATAACCAGAACGAAGATATAGGCATACGCCTTGGTTGAACTTTCCTCTTTTAAAGATTGTTTTAACCCGTCGTCTGTGAGATAACTAGGGCCTACAACGAGTCGTTAGATTGTGACGAGAATACCAACCATCTCGAAGTTTCAACATTTTCTGGAGAAATCTATGACTTTTCAAATGTCTTTCTCATCCAAACAGTGTCATAAGAAGCATCTGCAGTCTCCCTCCTCCTTTATCCAGGCCTGGATGGCACTGCCAGAGTGTAAGCAGTGAAGGCGTTTTCTCATATACACTGATGGGCCAGTAAGACCTTTGGACCAAAATTTGGATGGGCCAACGTGGGGCCCCAAACTCAGTTGGTTGGCCTGTAGGGTAATTGGCTACTATATCGCCGGAGAATTATGTTCATTCATTCATTACGAAACTTTATATAGCGCCCTCCAAGGCTACTACTCAGGAGCGCTTCCAGTCCCGGCACGGCTAAAAAGAACAGTTTTAAGGTGAGTATAAAAGTCTTTTGCGTGATGGCCTATTCGTTGACTCCCTGCCACCCACTCTCCCTTCACTAATCCCTAGAATAAATCCCTCCACGTTCATTACCCGTTCCTATGAAAACAAGACATTGGATTATCTTAACAAATATAATTGAAACTAAAACACCATAACATGTTAAACCGTTGCAAAGACAGAGCTTTTGTGTTTTCCCTTAGCAAGATCGTTGCTTCATTTGCTGTTTAGCGATACTTGATCGCTTCAACTTTACCTTCCCTTAATTAAAACCGGTTTCAGATATTAAGTGCCTTTTAAAGACGTCTAGCCAATCCTCATAAAAATACGTGTAAAACTCCTATCGCCAACCAAACTCCACCACTGTTTGCACTCTAACAGTGCCAGTCCCGAGCCTTAATAAATGAGGAGGGCGACGCTAATGATCCATGTTATCGCTGCAGTGTCGTTAAACTGAAACTGTTACCACGCACATCTGCCAAGCTATAGAACATCTTGCAGTGCTCCCAGTACATCCAAAGTACTCTACTCGACCATCCACATGTCTCCAAGTCTTTCTCGATCCACATTACTACTCATCTGAAGTTCTCCAACCAAGTCATATCCATCACTCCCTCACAACACCCCGTCTCCGGAACGATCTCCCACCTGAATTCCGCACTCTTTCCTTTCCTCCACTTCCATTGCCATCATCTACATCAGGCTCCTCTAGGCCTATCCATCATCCCTCGGATTTTAAACTCGAAACTAAAGTTCTGCTTCTTTCAGAAATCTTACCCTGATTCATCTGATTATCCACCATCAAATTCTCGACCTAAACGACACTCGCCTTAACATCTACTCTGTCCCCTCTAACAGCCAGCAACAGGACTCTGACCTCCATCCGACAACCCCTACGACTTGACCTAGCGCTCGTGAATAAGCTGGTGCTCTGCGGTTGGCTTTCGAGTGGCGCTTTAGAAGTTTGGAGATTACGATACGATGCTCGAGTTCTGGCTTATTCTAAGACGGATATGTGTTGACTGCGTGCGACTGTCGTACACTCCGACTTCTATAGCGCCAATGCTCCCCGTTACACTTCGTTAATAAAAAAAGCGATACTCCTATTATCAACAAAAGGCATCGAAATGGTAAGAGTCCCAGTGAAAGGCAATGACGAGAAGCAATAGAAGCACAAGACCGACAGTGACGTCATTGTCGGGTCGACAAGAAGCAGAAGTGAGTCGACTGATTGTTTTTGTAGCGCCACCATCCTTGCTTGTGGCGACCACTGGCGCGTAAGTTCGTATTTCGTCGGCTGAGGGTGGTGCTGTTTCTGCTTCCGTTCCGCTGCCAAAGTCCAACCCATTTCCGCTTCCGTCTATATCTTGAAATGTAAAACAGGATCTCGATATTTACTAGGCCACATTGATCAACAACAAAGATCCACTTTTATCGAGGATTTTAAATAACGAATTAATTTGGCAAAAATACAATTATTGCGCTAATGAATCAACAGTACATAAATTAATTATCATTTAATTAAGAAATCAGCAAATAAATTGTCAAACCTGAGATTCCATTTGCTCCCCATATTCTTTAGGCTCGAGATCTATCCCAAAAAATCTGTCCTGGATCAACACGGTGTCTTTTGTCCCGGGAACTTGGACCACTTTGGCTCAAACTAGGTCATTAGTCACCAATGGGTCTGCCCTTTGAATGCCCTTCCTTCTCTTAATAGATCTTCATTTCTTCTTGATATGTTCCCACAATCGATCTCCCTCCTAAACCTATTTCTTCCCTTGGGATACTCGCACTGGGGAGCCATAGTTGAGGACTGAGAGAAGGAATCAGTCACCAATTATGTAGCCCTTTAGGAGCTGGTTAAAATTCACAGGTGCAGCAGAAAGTCCTAAATGCCCATCTTCTCTGGTGAGTATTATTCCCTCTAATTTTTAGGAAATAGTGTACGCAAGATATTTTGTGTGTGCAACATTTTATGGCTAATTGACACTCTCGTGCGAAGGTCCGATCTGAATTCGGTGATAATTATATTAAGACCATATCTAAAAGTCAACTGAATGTGGACTGCAAATATTATTCATATAGCGCAAGAGCTACGCTACAATCCACTCTTTCCTGCCTACACATTTAACTAAGATATTCAACAACTTAATACAGTCTTAGTAAACACCTTGAGCAATAGAATAAGGTGCAGACCAAGACAGAGATCTTGGATCTCATCAGTGCCAATTTATTTGCTAATTTCCAAATAATATGTTAATTAATTTTCATACTGTTGATTCATTACCGCGATAATTGTATTAGGCATAATAATAAATTAATTCGTTATTTAAAATCCTCGAAAAAAGGGGATCATTATCTTTGGTGGTAAGTTTAGATAACCTAAGAGTAAGAGAAGTCCCTTGTCTAAAGATAAATAGGGGACGTATCAACCAAGAAACCAAAGTTTCATGAGTAAGGTAGGCCACTCGATTTAGGCCTAAACCCTTCCGCAGTTTAATTTGCCAACTGTTGAATAGTTTTTACCGTTGTCACTCCAGCCGTCATAAGCCTGACGCAGTTTGTCTGATGCCGCTTCGAGTTTCAGAATCTGTTGACGGATGACGCTGGTCCGTTGAATCTGTCGCCGCGTGAAGCCTCCGCTGTCCACGGTCCCTCCTCCCTCTCGCCTGGACGCAGGGAAACAAGGAAGAACATCGGAGACAAGTGCAATGAAATCGTCGATTAAAATGATCAGATATAGTATACATGTAATCTCAACGCATCCTATAATAACGCGTCGTATCGCGTCAGGTACCATATCATACATTTTATATCGTAGAATACCTAATCATATCACATTATATCATACCATAAAATACCATACCACACCACATATCTTACCATATATCTCTTCCATATAAAATTATTATAATGTCAGGTATATATATATAATATGTATTTATATATATGACACGTATATAAATGCATGATTGCGTTACATAACATTTCATATAATATTTTGGAATGCATCGTGTGATATCATCCTCTCAAATCTTTTCGTCTATTCTGTTTTTCTGTTTTTTTTACTATTTTTCTGTTCCGATGACATAATTGAAATTCTCCTCCAATGTATCAGTCTATCTGTCCGTGTATCCAAGGCTTGAAGTAGGATGGTATGAACGGTATGCCATACCATCATCTCTCTTTGCCAACTGCAGGCATAGACCTACCGGTACTTCTCCAGACCAAACAGCCATACTTGGCAGGAGAGGAGAATGGTTCTTGTAACCATACCAGTACCTCTTTTTCCGACTTCAAGCCCTGTGTCAGGCTGTGTCTATCTATCTGTCTGTCTCCATCTCACTCTGGCTGTCTCTAGCTAAAAACTTCGACAAGTGAAACAAGAACATTGGCTTGAAATGAAGAGCGAGCATGAAATTAAAGAGTAACAGAATCAAGGAACGCAGAAAACAAAGTTCATATTAATAACAGAGCTAAGAAAAGCAAACAAACAATAAACGTTTTGCTAGATGGCTTCAGTAAAATCCGAATCCACAGAACAGGTCTATGACTGGCAGTCACTGCAAGGTAAGGACCTTCTTACCTCGATAAATTGACCCCGTTCCAACAGGTCGTATCGTTGTTAGGTTCTGCGATGCCGTCAGCGCATATGGATGACGGAAGTCTAGACCAGAAGTTCATCAGGACTTCGAGCTTGCGATGAACGTCCTTCAGGTTCTGTTCCAGCTCCGTCAAGGTCGCCTCGGAGCTACTTGGTCGCTGTTGTCTCTGCTGTTGTTTGCGTTGCTTGGGTTGCTCTGGTTCGCGTTGCTGTCTGTTCGGCTGCGAGTCTGCTGGTTGTCTTTGTTGCAACCGTTGCCTCTGTCGCTGTTGTTCGACTGGAGGTTGTTCTATATACTGGTCGTTCTCTAGCAGTTGAGACAACAACGGTAGTCGCTGTTGTCCGGTTGTCGGTTGTTCCGTGTATTGATCACTTTCTTGTTGTTGATTTAACAATAGTTGTCGCTGATGTTCATCGTAGAGCTGTTGTTGCCGACGCTGTTCTTCCTCTAGGCGTTCACGTTGTCTCTGTTGTCGCCGTTGTTCTTTCTGTTGTCTCGATTGACCTGGTTGTTCTTCTCGTTCTTGCTGATGTTGTCTTCTCGGTGGTTCTTCATTTTGTCGCTGGCGCCGTTGCTCCTCCTGTTGCTCAGGTTGTCGTTGCGTTTGTTCCTCCTGTTGTCCCTCTTGTTCTGGTTCTTCTTCTTTCTGTCGCTCTTCCTGCTGTTGTCTCTGGCGCTGTTGTTTTCGTTGCGGTTGTCGCCGTTCTGAAGTCGCACACGTTGTCGGAGTAGGAAAGGACGAGGAGTTTTCCGATGAGGATGAAGAGGAGATAGACAAAGAGGAGGAGGAGGAGGAGGAGGAGGAGGAGGAGGAGGAGGAAGAAGAAGTGGAAGAAGTGAACGACGGAGAGAAAGAGGAGGAGGAGGAGGAGGAGGAGGAGGAGGAGGAGGAGGAGGAGGAGGAGGAGGAGGGGGTCTGTGTTTGGTTATCTGCTTTCACTTCTCGCCGTTGCCGCGTCTTTGACTGAGCACCCCCGCAATATTGTCTCACCTGGATTGAACAGGTATTAAAACGATTAGGAACATCCTTTCACAGGTAAATAATGGAAACATTTCTTTTCAGAGAATAGAAGAGAGGAGAAGAAGAAGGAGAAAAGAAGGAGGAGGAGCGGAAGAGAGTGCAGGCGGAAGGGTATGGGAAGGGGATGAGAAGGAGAAAGAAAGAGGAGAGTGGGGAAAACTAAAGGAGGAAAAAGGTGGAAAAGACGGAATAGGGTTAGGATGATGACGATGACGATGATGATGACGATGATGGTGACGACGACGATAAGTACGACGACGATGATGATGATGAATGGGAGGAAGCAGAGGACGAGGAAGAGGAGAAGGAGCAGGAGGAGGAGGATTTGAAGGAATAGGGTGATGGCCTGAACCTCAGAAACAGAAGAAAAGGTTAATGAAATTAAATCAGGTCATTAGAGTGATGATGATGATGATGATGATGAAGAGGAGGAGGAGTAAGAAGAGGAGGAAGAGGAGGAGGAGGAAGAAGGGGAGGAAGAGGAGGAGGAGTAAGAAGAGGAGGAAGAGGAGGAGGAGGAAGAAGGGGAGGAAGAGGAGGAGGAGGGAAGCGTAAAGAAGAGGAAGAGGATGATTATTTGAGACTGACCAGTGTGGTGATGTTGATGGAGTTGTCCTGGTAGATGCTGATGGCCTCTGAAATCTTTACATCGATCTGACCAACGACCGCTCTCGATGTTAAGCGGATCCGAAAGACGACCAGCCAATCGCAACAAAGCAGCTTAAAACAAAACAATCAATCACGATTCAATGCAATCAATATCACTCAATCATTTCAATCAAATAAACCTCCATCCAGTCTACCAAATCTATCTATAACCATAACTATATATATGATCAAGCATTTATATTATACATCCATCCTATCCTTGTTTCTAACTATACATCTACATCATCCAAATGTCCGCCGGTCTGTCTGTCTGTCCCGTCCGTCCGTCTGTCTGTCTGTATAGCTGTCAGTTCATCAAGGCGTCTGTCATCGCTTTGCAAGAACGTTTGATGATTGATGATCTGGATAAACGTTTCTGTTTGCAGTTGTACTTCGAACCTGTTTCGATCGTTCTTCGAAGGTGTATCAACTCTCTCTCTCTCTCTCTCTCTCTCTCTCTCTCTCTCTCTCTCTCTCTCTCTCTCTCTCTCCTCTCTCTCTCTCTCTGTCTCTCTCTCTCTCTCTCTCTCTCTCTCTCTCTCTTCTCTCTCTCTCTCTCTCTCTTTCTCTCTCTCTCTCTCTCTCTCTCTCTGTTTCTCTCTCTCTCTCATCTTCTCTCTCTCTCTCTCTCTCTCTATCTCTCTCTCTTCTCTCTCTCTCTCTCTCTCTCTCTCTTTCTGTTAAATCTTTCTCTGGTCAAATCGTTCCGTGCGCTACTTAGGACGGTTGTCAAATTCAGTTAAACATTCGCTGTGGAATGCGGCGAATGGGCAATACTTCAACGGAATTCGTAAACTCCAGTGAGGTGGTGTTGGTGGCGGTAGAAGAGGAGGTGGTGGTGGTTGAGGCAGTGGTGGTTAGGGTGGTGTTATTGTGGTAGTTATGGTGATTGTGACGCTGGCGGGAGTAGTTGTGAGGGTGGTGATGAATTAAGGCTGAGAGAAAGGAGTCAAGGGAAGAGGAGGAGGGATAGAAAGTGGAGGAGAGGAGGTAGAGAATAGATGAGGATAAAGAATGAAATGAACTGGGATTATAATGAGGAGAACCGTTGAAGAGAGGATGAATCGGATATGAAAAGGAGGAATACGAAACTGTAAGTTGACCCTTCTTACAATTCGTTCAGAAGGGCGAATTGCAATTAGAATCTCTTCAAGAAGGTCCCTATACAGTAACTCCTCGGAGGAGGATCGAACCCTCACTCTATTGTCTCTGAACGTTACAGGCCGACCGCTCTGAACAATCGGCCGCTGCGCCCTACAGAAGAAGAGGCAGGAGAGAAGAAGGATTGAACCAAGTGGGAGAACGAGAGGGATAGAAACAGGAGGAAGCAGACAATGCATATCAGACGGTGAAGAAATAGAATATGGAGGAGGGGAATACTCAGACTAAGTTGGAAGAGGAGGAGGAAAGGGAGGAGTAGGAGGAGGAGGAGAAGAAGGAGGAGGAGGAATACGTGAAAGACGCTGAATATTATTGGCAGCCGAAGAGGTTCGTGTAAATGTTAAGAAGGTTGTCACGTATGCACCAAACAAACTTTTTAGCGGCGCTAGAGGTCGCTAGGCGGGCCTGTGTTTGGCGCAAGAGGGAGCCACCGTCGTTTGGTCGAGGCCAGATAAACATAGTATCTCGTGCTAGATGGGCCAACTGCAGTTGACACCCGGTCGTATGAGGAGACGACTCCTGTCGTCGCTAATCCACTGTTTCCAATCAGTTCCATCTTGCTCCAGTTCACGGCTCAAACTTCACAGACGGTGGTACTCGTCGCCTGCTCGCTTTTACTCACCCCAATATCCTCCAATACCATGGACGTCTGTCTTATGGCAATGGACGGCAATTTCGGTGCACAGCAGAGGACAAAATATATTGGCGGTAATAGGACGGTCGTGGGATTCTAGATAGTAGTAAATAAAGTAAAAACCTGTTTGGATCATTTAATTAAAACACTCTTCGATGGTTTTACCAAACGACGCCCGATCAATGGAAAGGTTAGTCCTCCTCCGTTTCTCATTTAAACACAATATCCTATGCAGGCATAATTATCTATTCAGGCACAATCATACACTCAGGCACAATTTTCTATCAAAACAATTTTCTATCCAGGCACAATAGTCTCTATTCGTCAAAATGCATTCATTTCTAACTCAAATTTAGACAGGACATCGCAATCAATTACTCTATGAAGCAGTCCATCTCTCAACCTGATTTCACGTTCAATACTCGTCTAAGAGAAGTCCTTCCTTCAGCCCTAAACAAAAACCATCCCATCTCCGTCGGATGGGATTACCCTCATCTCCCTCCCATCCAACCCAGACTGAGCAATTTGAGGTCACGATCCGGTCGCATTAATTTCGTCCGCCGACCGACAGAGGGCCTACGTCGCGAGTGAAGAAGTTATGCCACCGCTCGTCAGGTGTCGCTAGTGTCGTCTTTCCAGTCATGCACCGCGGACAAATAGGAAAGTGGCGTAAAACACGACTCATTGACACCCTTTGGCGGCGACAGCTTTTGATGGGGCTGTGATTGTTTGGCAGGGTGGGTGGGCGTATACCCAGGGTCACGTGGGTGGTCGGTCGAAGCCTAGAGACCGAGAAAGTGAGGGAGCCACGTGGTTTCAGGTCATGCGGCGGTCGAGTGATAGATAGCCGCCATAGAAGTTATTGTCTTACTCTGTGAGGCTCTGGTAGACATTATTAAACGATTGTATAAGACAATCATTAAATATTCAATCGACTCTACTATTAACAAATTCGTTCAACGAAGATTCCGATGGTTTTGACATTTGGAGAGAGAGAATATCAGTTGACCCCTAACACACACAATGCACTAAATGGACAATTCGAATAAACACGAAACAAATACAAACGAAGACTACGACGGATATATCATATAATGATGACAAAACATCACTTGGACTGACACTAAGGATAACAAGGGACTTGACAACTGACCGATGACTGTGCAGGCAATTTATTCGCACCCATCGGAACTGATGATGATGATGACGTGATTTTGCTGTTCGGCATGCAGTACATTAGAACACAATGCAACATCCCATTATGTAGCGCCACTTGCATTTACATTACCCAACACATTAAGGGGCCGTCCATAAAGTTCACGACAGAGGTAAAAAGAGTCAACCAGAACGACGGATTTGTTGATAAGGACAACACCAGCCTGACCTTCAAGGTCAGAGTTCAGAGGGTCAGTCTGGGGCGAGGGTTCAGTCGAGCCTGGAGGTGGTAGATGGGTGGTTTTGGGGTTGTAACCAGTGTGGGGTGTGATGAGTCAGTTCTCAGGTGCAGACGCTGATCAGTTCCCAACCCGATGCGATTTCATCTCGGATGAAAGCGGATAATCTCACACGGCGGAACAAGATCAGAGGTCAGAGAAGGGCCAGAGCACGAAAGTCGTAAATGGGAGTTTTTTGGCAACAGACACATCCGCTGAGGACAGTTTTTATTGTCTAGGGAAATGCGCTGCACGTGATTGACAAGTCATTTGGGGTTTGGGGATGATGTAGACAGAGAAGGGGTCGTCAGTTGAAACCCCACCACCAGGGCAAGAGGTGGAGGGTGTCGATCTGGCGGGAGCGGGGTGAGGAGGACGATCCTCTGATTGACTGGCTGCCTTAAAGGCTGACTTGACTGGCTCAGTTACTGACTGACTGGCTGGCTCCCAGGCTTATGCGTCTGTTGGTCATTTGCCTTGGAATGATATACCATCTCCGACTAGCACTTTGATCTTACCTGGGCTGCTTCTGTTTCTGCCCGGATTCTTGAGACTTTTCTTTCTCCACGAGGCTTTTCACACTGAGAGCGCATCTGGTTAGGCGTTACCTAAGAGGCGCTATAGAAATATGTAAATACAATACAATAACTCACTGAATGAGTGAGTGAGTGAATGAATGAGTGAGTGAGTGAGCTAGTAAGTGAGCAACTGACTGAGGTAGTTGGTCCAATCTTTCTGTAGTTCCATTGCTTGGCTGAGGCACTGTGAGACGGTCGACATGCAGTGGTCGAGGCAGGGTCTGGCCGACGAATGACCCTGGCAGAACTGGCAGAACAGCATTCGAGTCATCGCCTTCGAACACACATCGTCCGGAGATTGCTACGGAAACAGAACAAACACCTGTTTGGTAAGAGAGTAAGACGG
>OY365822.1:20808598-20818598 GCA_959347315.1 Bimastos eiseni
TCATTTTAATTCTCCTTCTGCTTCTCATCGTTTTTATCACCTTTTAACTCTCTTTATTCACATTATCCATCTTAACATTCTCCTTCTCCGCATTCTCCTTCTTCGCATTGTTCTTCTAGGGAATTGTCTTCTTATGGGTGGAGGTTCGAAGCGGTGGGGGTTAGGTTGGCTGGAGGTCGGGTGATTGAGTTCTTGTGCCTGGCAACAAGTGGAGAGAGGAAACGATAAATTGATCTTTTATTATATGGATGGAAGGAAATGTAAATCTAATGGCTGATAAGAAAAGATTGAAAGCCAGGAAGAGACTCAGAGAGAGACAGACAGACAGGCACAATAACAAAGACAGAGACAGACATACAGAGATAGACACTGCGAAAAAATAGAGAGAGTATAAGATGCAGAGAGAGAGATAGGCAATGAGGCTTTAACAAAGTGAAACAGAGCGATATAGAAGAATAGAGGCGGATGAAAGAGAACATAGAGAGAGAGACAGGTTAATGAGCTGATGGAAAAGCAATTACGGACAGATAGAGTGGCAGTGCGAGAGAGATGCAGAATTAGAGATAGAGCAACAGAGAGAGAGAGAGAGAGAGAGAGAGAGAGAGAGAGAGACAAAGACAGAGAGAGACAGAGAGCGACAGAGACAGAGCGACAGAGAGAGACAGAGTGAGGGAGAGAGAAAGGGACAGAGAGACAGAGAGAGACATATATATATATATACATATATATAAATAAAGAGAGAGAGAAAAAAAGAGAACGAGAGACAGAGACAGAGACAGACATATATGTATATATATAGGGAGAGAGAGAGAGAGAGAGAGTGGCAGAGAGAGACAGAGGCAGAGATAGAGAGAAGAGTGAGGCAGGAACATAAGGAGAGCAGAACAGAGGCAGAAGGAACAGAGAGAGACAAAGGAACAGGAGCAGAGATGCAGAGGGGGAGAGAGAGGGATGGAGAGAAAGTGAGGGAGAGTCAGAGAGGAAGAGAGAGAGAGACGGAATGAACAGCTAGTGCGCTAATGAGTTATACACAGACAGACAGACACA
The DNA here is from genome assembly GCA_959347315.1 of Bimastos eiseni. Taxonomy (NCBI): domain Eukaryota; kingdom Metazoa; phylum Annelida; class Clitellata; order Crassiclitellata; family Lumbricidae; genus Bimastos; species Bimastos eiseni. Next base: position 20,809,646 of record OY365822.1, read on the forward strand.
CGTACACTAGAAAGCCACAAAATGAGACATCTATGAATCCACAGAATGGCACGAAAACATACACACATAGACAGAGACAGAGACGGATAGACAGCGAAAGAGAGACAGCCAATATACTTCAAAGACTCAAGGCATTTGCTTTGAAGGCAGCCACTTCGGCTCAAATCCCTTTATGTGTACATATAATAAATATGTTTGTACTTAACTATGCATCGATGTATAAACATAATTATGTCTTTATATACGACATTGTTGCTTTCAAAAAACGTGTATGCATATATACATATATATAATATATATAATATATGCATAGATACAGAATAATTCCTACAATTGTTGTGATATGAGACCTAAGTGTCTGATTATGAGTCGTAGTGTTACAAGCGGTTTCTGCTATTTCGGTATTTCGACGAAGTTTAGATCAACCATGCAGCCAACACAAAGGTCGTTTCCAATTTAGTTTCATGGGGTTTGAAGCAAAGGGCACCAGAATGGAAGCTGCCCCCTACGATGACGACGAAGGCCTCCCTCGTTCACTGAACATGGATCTTGCGATAAGCGAGGGAGGCATGAGGAAAAAGATGCAACGGATAATAATTATCTCTCATACGTGTTAGACAATGTGAAAACAAGACGAAATGAGATTTCTTTCAGCAGAACTGAGTTGGTTGCGAAAGATGAACAGGATTTCTAGAAAATAGGAAACGATGACGGACTGTCTTTCTGTCTCTTCGGACTGACCCTTTCAATTTGATCTCTTTCGGATTGGTTTGGTGCGCCGTCGGTTGATGCAGCGCTATAGAAGTTTTTAAGTCATTAGACAATCATTAGGTATTCAAACCTCTCAAGTATAGACAAAGTTATTCAACGAAGACTTCGATGGTTATTATTTTTACCGAAGTTTGATACCGCCCTTCTTCCAACATCTTTGTGCCCAAAAGTGCACAGACACGCCTCGACGGCGCAATTGCAGTTGTACTGCAGAGCAATGGTGCGCGAAGGACTTGCTCAATGGTTCCTACACAGAGACTGACGTACCGTATGAGGCTCGAACCCGCGCGCTCACCACACACTGAACGTTACGGGCTGACCGTTCTAACCGATCGGCCACTGTGTAGAGTCTAGAGAGAGTGAGAGAGAGACAGACAGACAGACAGACAGACAGAGACAGAGACAGAGAGAGCGAGAACGCTAGTTGACATAATTCCTCACAATGCAATTCATAAATTCATATAAGATTCAAAGGGGAATGAACAAAGGTAGACGAAGACTACGATGGATAGATATCATGGATGAAGAGATAACAATAACTTGGACTAACAATGAGGGAAACAATGGACACGACAAATGACTCATAGGACAATGAAGACCGTTTGTTCGTACCCATAACCATCAAATGGCTGGCATCAGGAACTGATGATGCCGATGATGATGTCTCATTTGCGCTATAGGCCGAGTGACCTGACCTAATTACCATTTAAATACCTTGTATCTGATGCGTCATTCACCTCACCATATTTTAAAACCTCACTTACTTAGTCCTGATAATTATCGACTTTAGCTTCGCGGAAACTCAACCTGGGGTAAAGGAATTAATTACCGTCTGAGATAAAATTAGACCAGGAACCCCAATTAAACCGAAAGCCCCCGAGGGGTGGATGTACGTATCACCCTCAGACACAGCCTGCCCCTCAGTCTATCCGGCCTCAAGCCGATCCATTGTTATCTTATCTGGAATGCGATTTACGGTAAGTCTTGATGGGGTAAAATTAGGTTGGGGTCGTACCATTCGCAGAGCTGAATGAACGTGGAGACAGTTTGGCGGTTGTGGGAAATCGAGAGGGTGAGTGAGAGGACGAGAGGAGGGTGGGTGAATGAGTGGGTGGATGGATCTGGTGGGTCTGTGAAGTATGAATGAAGTGAGTATACGACGAGGATAAGAAAGAATGAAATGCTGTGATTTCCTCAATGGATGATTGAATCTACTAAGCGGATGTGGTAGTAAATGACGAATGGAATGACTAATTTACTGACTGACTGACTGACTGACTGACTGGCTGGCTGGCTGGCTGGCTGGCTGACTGACTCACTGACTCACTGACTCACTGACTCACTGACTCACTGACTCACTGACTCAATTAGTAATCCAACGAGCGAGTGATCGAGCATACCAACCTTGGCCATGATAAGAGCGATCTCCTTGCCCTGCGAGAGGCCTTGAACGAAAGCCCTTGCGACGAGAAACGACCTTCTGATCTCCGAATGAAGCCTCTGAGGGATGTCGTCGAACGGTCGGAGGTACTCCATGTGCTCAGCCACGCACTGGAAATACTCCTCCGTAAGCTCAAGGTCGTCGTTGAGAAGGGAGAACATTTGCTGGAGAAGAGCGGAGAAGAAACGGTCGAGAACGTCCTCTAGGATCATTTCGTCTCCGCTGAGGTGACTGCGAAGGTCGCTGTAGAGCCGAATGAAGATATGATAGTTGGTCTCGAAGAACGATCCGTAGTTGTGGGTGAAGAGGTCGTAGAGGCTGCGCTTGGAGAGCTCGAGTAGACCCCGGAAGAAGTCTGGAACACCAATGGGAGACGGTTACGCGGTGATCGGGTGTTTGTGCCTCTGAGAAATGACCAGGTCGATCGAGGAGTTGCAGCTGTGTTCGTCAATATGTAGGAGGTAGAGAAGAACAAAGTAAGGGACACGGGCAAATAGAGAGGGCCAGGCAGAGACACCGAGAGGTGCAGAGTGAGGGTGGGAGGGAAGAGAGAGAGGTATCAACGTGAGAGAACAGAAGGGGATGGAGGGAATGAGTGACGGAGACAACGAGCAAGAGGGATAGACGGAATCAGAGAGACAGAACAGAGACAGAGAGAGACAGAGAGAGACAGAGAGAGACAGAGAGAGACAGACAGACAGACAGACAGACAGAGAGAACGAGACGGAGAGAGACCAACCATACTAAGAAAGAGACTCGTTGATATCTACGAATAGAGATGAGCGAAGGCAGCGGGAGAAGATGAGTGGCGATGATGACGATGATGATGACGTAATATGGTACTTACTGTCGAATTTCGCCGTCCAAGTGACGAACGTCTGTTTGATGTTCTTCATTTTGTCGTTGATTATCTTCTTAAGTTCCGCTTCAGTCTGCTTCAGCAGCAGAGGTTCCATCTGACCCGTGCAACAGATGGAGTTCTGAGAACAGACTCTCAGCTGCGGAGAATGGGAAGAAGAAGAGGATGCGACATCATCATCTGTCGCATCAGCAAAAGAGAAGATAACATATATAGACTGATTATTTGTTCAGTTAATTATAGAAGCGACAAACACCTCCATCAGTTGGAGTAGGAGTATGATGGAATATAAGTGGGAACTAGGTTGTGACATGAGCATGCAGGGTGAAAAAAACATAATGTAACCACAATAATGGAAGAAGAAATGAAAGCAGAGTAAAACGGAAGAGCACAGAAGGGAATGGACTAAAAGCATTGTAATTGGAATAGTAATCGTAATCTCAGCATTTCTATAGCGCCTACAAATGCGAAGTCATCGCAGGAACCAGCTTATTCACAGGCGCTGAAACATTGAGCAGAACAGAATAGAACAGGACAGAATATTCTATTCCGTTCTGTACCATTCTGTGCATAGACATGCACAAAACTGGACAGAATTGAATAGAATGAAAATATTAGAATTGCACAGAACATAATAGAACAGAACATGATGGAACAGAAGAGAATACAACGTATTGGTAGCATGGACATGCACAGAACAGAACGGATCAAAAAAGTCGTTACTACAACTACGAGAAATATATATATATATATATATATGTGTGTGTGTGTGTGTGTGTGTGTGTGTGTGTACGTGCGTGTGTGTGTGTGTGTGGCACAGTGGCCGATCGGTTAGAGTGGTCAGCCCGTAACGTTCAGTGTGTGCTAAGCGCGCGGGTTCGAGCCTCATACGGTACGTCAGTCTCTGTGTAGGAACCATTGAGCAAGTCCTTCGCGCACCATTGCTCTGCAGTACAACTGCAATTGCGCCGTCGAGGCGTGTCTGTGCACTTCTGAGCAAAAGATGTTGGCAGAAGGGCGGTATCAAATTTCGGTAATAAACAAATAAATATATAACCCTAGGCATAACGTAACCATAGCCTTTACAGTGTTTTCTTTGATGCAATCAATGGAACAATACATCGGTCGGAATACATACTGTGAGGAGACTAATATCAGTTGGAAGAAAACAAAAGAGAGACAGAGAGAAACCCTTAAGAGACCATAGTTGCCGCCAAAAGGCTTGTTATACCCTATCTATTTACTCAGACCAGTATGGTATGTCCGGTATTGATAACCGGTCATTACTATCGCTTAGTTAATTAGTTAAGATATTTGTGGTTTGACCAGTTATTAAAACTATTTTAGCCAATTAACTGAGTCATTATAAAATAAATAGAAATTATGTGTCCGGCGAATTTGATGGCAGGTAATCATTTGATTTTAGTATAGAGCGATGGGCACCATCTGTTTCAGCAGGGCGTTGATTCCAAGTCATTTAGGTAGACAGAGACAGAAAGATACAGACAGACAAACATACATAAAATAGGAGATTAAAACACAACGAATTAGAAAAGAAGATAACAGGTCTAATCATTGCAGGACAGAACAGATCGTAATAGAACAGTGCAGAATATTCTAGAATAAGATGGAGCATGGTAGAATTCAATAGATCACCTGTTGTGTCGTCGAAGGCCTTCACCTTTTCAGCCAGTATAAGCCGCACTTCTGCGCAGGTCTCCTCCGAATCCTCCATTATCCTCAAGGCAAGAGATTGTTCCAACCCCGAGACCGGACCAGGCCCAGGCCCAGGGCCCGGTTCAGCCGCCGACTTGGCTACGAGGACCACTGACAGAAGGATGGCCAGCACCCAGCCAGGCGATCGTTCCACACAGCGTCGCCACCTGTTTAGTTTACTCCACGAGTATTCCAGCATCTTGTGACGTAACAGTGACGTACTTTTGTGATATTCTACCTAGACTGACACTGTTCTTACGCGTTCGAGTTATGACGTGATATAGTGACGCTGACTGGAGCAGAACGATGGATCGTCTATGGCAATGTGACGTGCCACCTTTGATTTGTCAATGATGTAATGATCGTATTACGTGTGGCCTCTATGATGCAATATACTAAAGACATAGGCAGTCGATGACATCTCTGTGACGTACCTTAATTCGAGTACCTCATGGACGCCATCCAAATGACATGAACATCTGTATGACGTAGGCCTACCACCGCATCTATGACGTATATGGCCACTGTGACGTGTAATTAATATTTCCCAGATGTAAGCTATCTGTGAGATAATGCCTTAGCGGCATAGCCTAATCGTTCTATGATGTAACAGTATTTTGCATCCTACCTTAATGACGTACAATTAGATGCAAGACTTCAATTACGTCACACCATTATGAGGTACTATCTCTATGACGTACTGTTGCTATTGCATAACATCAGTATGGCGTATCTGATAGTCTAGCCTCTGTCTTATATAATCCGTTGCGTCGAGTATCTATATAGACACGAGTTAAACTAGTTTTTCACGGCTGAGATGTTGTACTGAACGAGAATCGAGATTCCAGCCAAGGCCTAGGATATCCGAAGTGCGAGGTTCAGTAGCGAGGGTATTACGCCACCCAGATCGGGCTACGATAAGTGATTCTACCCAGCCGGCGGCGTACCCTACCACTTCGATAGGACCACGTGTTTAACGCTACTGCTGCCAAGGGATCTGGTACTTGCTTCACCCGCGAGGAGCTGTCACGCCGTCTCTTCCTTCCTTCCTTCGTTCCTTGCAGATTCTACACAGCCGTTTAATTCTCGCTAGTGTCTCTAATCGTTCGACTAACTGCTCCTTCGTTCGACGTGGGGCTGAGCAGTTTATGGGGAGCGTGGGGTGCGCCACTCTAGGCGTCTGCTCGAACGATTTCGACAGAGTTCGGATTGCCCGAATTGACGGTTTCGGATGGCAGGCACAGCTACGGAAGACCACAGGCGACATAAGTAGTTTTAGTTTAACGACATTATGATAAGAAAGATCATTGGCGTCGGTCCCCTCCTATATCCAGGCTTAGGACTGGCACTGCGTGCATGTGTGTGGTTGTGTTATATGCAGTGGTTAAATTCAGCCTGATTCCGTCAGATCTGAGATCCACCAAAGGAACCGTGAGATCCCATCACCTAAATGTGTCTCTGTTACTAGACTCGAGCGAATATAACTTGTTCCACACTTGTCCCGAATGGCAAATAAGATTTCAACACGAGTTACAGCAGGGAGATAGATTGTTCCATAGAGCAAAGGGCCAACATAGGCATAGGACTGACGCTGAGCTACGGCAGTTCTAGACCGAGGAATTAAACGGTGAAATGAAAGTCACACTAGGAATGTTGATCGCTTTAACAGCGCTGCCGTGGATCAACTTTTCACAACTCTTATGTCGACGATTTTGTCCCATTTCATCCACCGTATCACGAAATCATTACCTCGACCAAAAACATTATTGCCAAAAGCCGTACTGTAAGCGGGCACCTGTTAACAAGCACGTACCATTTACATAATATATATATATATATATATATATATTTATATATTGTTTATATGATGAATTCTTTTGTATTCTACTTTTATTTACAGTTGCTTACGCAATGGCAGTAATGTAAGTTTTTACGTATATAATTTACTTTATTTTTATTTACTCTGTGTCTGTCTACCTACCTGTCTGTCTCTCTTTCTGTCCGTCTGTGTGTCTGTCCCTCTATCAGTCTATCTATCTCTGGTCTACCCGTCTCTTTATCATTCTATTAGTTGTAAGTAGTGACCCGGTGACCTTCTTCTGTCAGTAGAATTGGAAACTTGTGGCTGCTGTTCAGAGCTGATCAATTGTGGACCAATCGACTTATGTTTAACAGACAGACAGACAACGAAACATACACACAGAGGTAAACACAGGGATGCAGGCTGACAGATAGATGGACAGACAGACAAACACACGGACAGAAAGACAGACACATAGATGCAGAGGTTTAAGTGAAGACATAAAAATTATGCAGACATATTGAGTCAAACTAAGTATTCATAAGTAACGTGATACAGTCAAATTAAAGGATAACGTTAGATATGGACAGAGAGAGAGAGAGACAGAGAGAGACAGACAAGCATATACAGACAGACAGGCAGAAAGACTGACAAATAGGCAGACAGACAGACATAAAACCGGGTGGCCAGGCGTTTATAAGAGCCCTATTCGGAAGGATCGCCAGCTGCAGTGTTTCATTAGAAAAACTTACTTTGGCGTTAAAATGAAGAATGCAAAAATTCTCTCTTGACATAAACGATCGTCTCATGGTTTAGTTCACTGTTTACAATTCTGAAGAAGAAGGGAAAGGAGGAGGAGGAGGAGGAGGAAAATGAAGGCAAGAAGAAGAAGGATGGAAAGTAGGAGGAGCTAGGAAAGAAGGAGAGGAGATATAGAAGGAGAGGACGAACACAAGGAGAAAGAGGAGGAAAAGAAGAAGAAGACAGTGCAGCACAAACAGTGGAAATTCTATCCACAGAATATGTGACGTTTGTTTATCACACAAAGCAAGTATTTCACTGTAACAGACTGTATCAACAAATACTACCCAGCAATAACCAAGAACGGCGAATAGCTTATGGTGACCTTGACTACTCTTCCTTGATTACTATAAGTAGTACTTATTAAACGTGATTGTTACGTAATTCAATAATAATTGCATATAAAATAGACAGCGACGTCGTTCCAACAGCAGCTATAATAATAACTATAATATTACTGAAGAATAGAATCGATTGATCCCATAATTCAGATGGCGCCTTAATGTATTAGTCTAGAGTTAAAAGACACTTAAGTGATTGTCCGGATACACGATATATACAAACGTACTTCAACTGTCTAATTAATAGCTGTAGATCGTCGCTCAGTGTATATGAACTTCTTGTCCCTTTCTCTCGGATCTCGATGATGTAGCATCGTCCACTTTCGGTTGCGGACCTGACTGCTTGGAATAGCCTTCCGTTGGATCTTCGGCGCTTGCCTAGGCAATCTCTATCCCAGAAGTAGAGTAAAAAGCTGCTTTCGCTGTGGTTGTTGGTCCAACTTCAGAAAACGTATTTGTAGCCTAATTACTTTTATCCTAACTACGATCAGATTATTAACAAGAGGTCAAGGTACTTATCAAAGTACCAAGTACTATCAAAGTTACAAAGTAATAAATATTACCACAGTACCAGGCAGAGGTGTAAGAAGGTTTTAAATGGTGGGGGGCATCATTTGTAAAATATTGCGCGAAGCGCCCAAATTTTTGCCCCCCACTTTTTGAATTTTGAACCCCAGAAATTGGAAAAATGGAAGGGCACAAATTATCTTAACAAAGTCATCTTTAACAGTCATTGGAGAAACATGAAGAAGAACCGATTTGGGCGGGCACATGGGGGGCACTTAGCACTAAAACAAGGGGCTTTGCCTCCCCCCGTTTTGATACTGGGACCGGTGCCCCCTCTGCCCCCCGCTTATCACATCCTTGGTACCAGATACTATAACCTACGAGATGAGCTTCATGGTTTGTCCTTTCAAGTCTAAACCGTTTGCGGGTGAGTTTCTGTGGAAAATGACTAAATGAATCATTGACTAAATTACACTAAATTACATTAAAGGATCAAAAATTACATAAGTCCGGATTGGACACGACTTGATGGGACTAGTTTGGATTTGATTACAAATAAAGTGGCCTACAGTTTATTAGAATAGATTAGATTAACGTATTTCCCGTTAATCCACAGTCATCCACCATCGACGTCGTCGTCATTGTCGTTCTGTTGCTGATGGCATCGGATGCGAAAGCTGCGTTCATCCTCATCCCTTCTGCCAATCCCTGGAAGT
>OY365822.1:20823598-20838598 GCA_959347315.1 Bimastos eiseni
GGCCATTCCATACAACATTTTCGTATTCTTAGTAACATTCTAGTTCCTGAGGGATCATGCAGGCTAAACCTCAGAGCAAATATTAGTATCTATAAATTAATAGATAAATAATAATACTATGACCAAGGAACGCTGACCCCAGAGCGAAATCAACTCTTTGTACAGTTTCTGAGAACCTGGGTAATAATTTCTACCTCGGTGAAAAACAATAATAATAATAAAAACAATAATATTAATAACCAATGACACTATTAACCGCACACTACAACTGTGAATTCCGTTCATTGAATAAATGACGGCCCATTAGACTTCAGCCACCGTGCACTGTATACCTTCCCCAAACCCGACGGGACTTTTCACCCCCTTCCGGAAACGATTAGATGTCCCAGAATCCACCTGGCACCCAACGAATGGGGGTCAGATGATGATGATGATGGGGGAAGTTGTCAATGGCGAATTTTGACAACAAGCCAAACTACGACGGCAGCAATAGCGTCTGGCCAAATATCGGATATTTATTCAGGCAAATGGCGATTATTAGTTCCAATTATTGGTCGTAATTGTTAAAAGGTTTCCCGTAGCCGACTGCAAATTCAATAAAGGATATAGGAGCAATTACGCAGCGATCGTAGAATTAGCTCTAATTGCCTCACAAATAGTGGCTTAATTAGCTGATGTTTTACCATTATGGGCCTCATTGAGGCCGGGTCATCATCTGGCTGGGGTGGGGCGAGGGTGGAGTGGGGGCTGCTATGTATGTGCGTCCGTGCGTGCGTGTGTGGCGGGGAAGTAGCGCGCAATAAATCATTGAATATTGCGGGTTCTATATCGACGATTGTTGTAGCGCTGCTTTTAGACGGATAATTCTGGCGTTTATTCGTTCATTCATTCATTCGTTCATTGACTGCTTGCTTGTTTAATTAAATATAAATCAATCAGTCTGACTGTCAGTCAGTCAGTCATTCTGTCAGTCTGTCTGTCTGTCCGTCTGTCTGTCAGTCATTCTGTCCGTCTGTCTGTCCGTCTGTCTGTCTGGCTGTCTGTCAGTCATTCTGTCTGTCTGTCTGTCAGTCATTCTGTCCGTCTGTCTGTCCGTCTGTCTGGCTGTCTGTCAGTCATTCAGTCCGTCTGTCTGTCCGTCTGTCTGGCTGTCTGTCAGTCATTCTGTCTGTCTGTCTGTCTGTCCGTCTGTCTGTCTGTCTGTTTGTCTGTCTGTCAGTCATTCTGTCCGTCTGTCTGTCTGTTTCTCTTCTGTCAGTCAGGGATGTGGTCTCGAGACCGCGGTCTTGGTCTTGGTCTCGAAGGCTTCGGTCTTGGTCTCGGACCATCGGTCTTGGTCTTGGTCTCGGATGCGTCGGTCTTGGTCTTGGTCTTAAAGGAACGGTCTTGGGATTGGTCTTAGTCTTAGGTTAGCGTTCTTGGTCATTTGCCGTATCAGAGCAATTTCTTTGATACTTGTCGGTCATTTTCGATTAGAGACACCGGTGTTTAGACCATCTATATATATATATATATTACTTTTCGTATTGTATACATTTATCTTTGTTTCTGAACCTGTATCTGGTCTTCTTTCTGCGGAGAGGGTCTCCTCCAACGGCTGGCTCTTCCAGGAGAGCGACCGGACTACTGCACGTTGATTCCTCCTTTGAACTGACTCGAGCTCGAAACCCAGCAACAACATCTATACATGTAAAAAAGACTCTAGATAACGACCAGCGTTTCCCAAACATTTCCCCGTAAGCTGGATTTTTTTACCCTCTTTTATTTAACTTAGCTTGCGTAAAATTTGTCATGGACAGACTGTCGGTTCGTCGGAGTTCTTTCAACTCGTTTTTGGTATGTTCCAACCGACCTATAAAGAGCTGAAATTTTGCACACATGTCACGCTTGCATGACAGTGCAATATATAAAATTTGTACGAGCATAACTCAAAAATTGATAAATAATTTTTTTTAAATGCACAAAATTAAATATCGTTTATCACTGGAACAGGTCATCCTTGACGAGCTCCACACTCGTAAGTTACTTAGCTTGCATCATTAAGGAAATCGATCGATTGCGCCATCTACCAGATTACCAAATGTCGATAAAAGAGGGTCCCGAAAAACTCAAGTTTTTACTTTCAATTGTTATTCTTCTCCTTCATGACCCACTCAAATTTTTATAGCCTTTACTGGCCTAAAAGCAAAACCAAACAGGTATGAATACCCATACAGATGTATTGTGTTTTTGTGATGAATAATTGGTGGGGGAGTGACTGATCGCTTGTGGTATACAGTTATCTTTTTATTTGTTTAGTTTATTGAAAATCAGTCAAATTAAATATAAAATTAAATATTTAGGCTACCCGTAATTTTTATTCCGTTATTCGGTGCCGGTTTAGCGATTTCAAATTACCCCGCATTCACCTTACCCTCCGGTAACTTGAAGGCGATTTCAAGTTACCCCCTAAGATTTCAGATTACCCCTAGGGATAATCTGAAATCAGCTTCAGGCTACCCCACGGTAACATGAAATTGATTTCAAGTTACCCCCGGTAACTAACTACTCCACTGCCTTGCTATTCAGCAGTGCCAGTCCCAAGCCTGGAATCATATCTTGCAGCAGAAAAGACACATGTAAAGCTCAAACTCATTGTCGTGGCAGGTCGATAGGTCGGGAGATGAAAGGGTCATGGACCGATCTGTGAAGGGTCGTGATGAAAGCTCAAAGGAAGCCAAGACTCAGAAGTCTCAAATCTTAACGACCAAAGCCAAGGCAATAATTGGATAATGAAATGCAAGAACATTATGATACAGGGAAGTTGACGCAGGTAGTGAGAGAGATGTAAGAATACAAACTTGAAATATTGGGGCAGAGTGAGATGCGATGGACCTGCAGAGGCAATATGGTGTCTCAAAAAATAAGCGTCTACTACTCAGGTGGAGCCAAGCATGACAGAGAAGTGGGCATAATGGTTTGCCAAAGGTAACATCAGCTAATTGGATTGGAACTAGTAAGTGAAAGAATAATTACCATCAGACCACAAAAAGGGCATACCACCACTTTGAATCTGCAGCATATGCTAAGTCTTTTTGTTACTTTTGATAAGTTAAGTAGAGGATTGAATTATCAAGTCAAAAGTTATACCCCTAGTTGTTGCATATTATTGTTGTAATTATACTACTTTCTTCACCATTTAGGCTAAATCTTTATTATCTTATGTTTGTATGTAACAATGTGATGCACTTTGATCTCATGTAGTCTATTACTGATTTCACACATTTTGCATTTCTTTGACTTTTATATATTATTTTTCACATGTTAAAACTAGCCTTCTATCTTATAATAATATGTTTTACGTGTTGTATTAAACAGACTGATTATCATTAGTTGAAAGCATAACGATTTAACATTTTGACTCATTCAGAGAGGGGGTAATGTGAACACGCAGGGGGTAATCTTAAATCGATTTCAGATTACCGGGGAGTAACTCGAAATGGGGTTACCGGTCTTTACACCGGGTCGCGGACCCACCATTTGGGAAACTCTGGTCTAGACACTAAATATCAATTTTTATTCCTTTAAGATCTATCGGGGTAATCGTATGATCTACATTTCCAAGGAACAGCACGACATTTAAGCTAAGTACATTACTTTATTCACGATCGCTTCGTCAAGTCAAATGGGTTTTCAAGAGATGTTCAATGAAGATTCGAGTCCGATTGTCAAAGAGAAGAGAGAGGGAGGAGGGCAGAAAAGATGCTAAGTTGGATTTAGAGGATATATGATGAGTGCATGGAAGTTCTTGCAAGTGAGAATTTAATTTGGAGTGAAAATAGTATCTGTTATTACTTCAGTAAGAATCAATCTCATTGCTCCATTTAGAATAGTTACTCCAATTAAAATCAGTTCTTATAAAAAAATTAACATCGGTTATTATCCTTATTTCTTAGTCAATCAGTTCTGCTAACTCTATCTGCCTGTCTCTCTGCTCTCTCTCTCTCTCTCTGTCTGTCTATCTGTGTGTATGCCTGTCTCTCTCTCTCTCTGTCTGCCTATCTGTGTGTATGCCTGTCTCTCTCTCTCTGTCTGCCTATCTGTGTGTATGCCTGTCTCTCTCTCTCTCTGTCTGCCTATCTGTGTGTATGCCTGTCTCTCTCTCTCTCTGTCTGCCTATCTGTGTGTATGCCTGTCTCTCTCTCTCTCTGTCTGCCTATCTGTGTGTATGCCTGTCTCTCTCTCTCTCTGTCTGCCTATCTGTGTGTATGCCTGTCTCTCTCTCTCTCTGTCTGCCTATCTGTGTGTATGCCTGTCTCTCTCTCTCTCTGTCTGCCTATCTGTGTGTATGCCTGTCTCTCTCTCTCTCTGTCTGCCTATCTGTGTGTATGCCTGTCTCTCTCTCTGTCTGTCTCTCTATCTGTTCTGCGAACTCTCCTCTGTATCTGACTTTTCAGTCGCAAGCAAGTAACAAGTATGTAAGCATGAAGAGCATTAGGTGACCAAAAGAGGCCGCGCGGCAAGGAGGCTAACCCAGGACCAAGTCCAACGTCAGGAAATTATTATTATGATGATGATAGTGATGATGATGATGTTGATGATGATGATGATGACAAAAGCGACGACGATGATGTTGATAAATTGTCTGACCGTGTTCGTTGTCGTTGTCCATTGTCTGTCCTCAGCCGAGCATCAAATCAAGATGATTCTCTTCTTATTACTCAAATTACCTTAACAAACTAATTAATCAAAATCTCATCCAAAACTAATTAATCAAACTCTTATCCGGTTGCAACAGTTTTGCGACAACGTCTCATCCGATTTGACAACCGTAGACAACGTCACTCGCGCCTCCAGTGGCAAAACTTTTGACACGATACGAGAAAGGACGAATGGGCTCGCCTCGATCACGTGGTCCTGCCCGTCTGTCAATCAAACTTTCTGGCAGGTGGTCGCTTATGCAAGGGGATGATCGAACTGCGCTAGTGACTAGTATCGCCACCAACACGAAGCCTCAATGTAGAAGGAGGGCGACACTAATGATCGTTAGTAACTGTGTAAGTATCAAACAGTGTCGTTAAACTGCAATACCTACTACTTTAATAATACGTAACTATTAGGCACTTCGTCAAATCAAAAGGATTAGTAGCCTAATAATAACACTAACAAAAAATAATGAAAATAATAATAATAGTAGTAGTAATAATAATAATAATAATAATAATAAGCAAGGGTGCCTAATAAATCTACAAGAAGTCAGCAGGCTGGATAAGCTATTGGATAAGTTGTAGTCGCGTGAGTTGTGTGGCCTCAATGTTGAGGAAAAGAGAATTGGAGTAATCGTGCTTTGAGTGGACAATGGAGGTGGCAATGGTGGAAGCAGTTTTGAAGTTGAGCAAGCATCACGAATGTGCAAGAAGTAGGAGCTATTGTAGGGATAGGATCAAGTTCACATTACATGTTGGGAAGAAGGTTTATGAGAAATAATACTTCGGCTTCAGTGGCAGAAGAGAGAATTGGGAATGATGACTGAGAGGAAGGAGGAGTAAGCTTGAGAGAGGACAATCGAACAGTGCTTAGGAGTTGAAGGATAGAAGAGATTGTAGAGTGAAGCGAAGTTATGAGATTTTGTCTGAGAGCAATTAACATAAGGCATCAGGTATTGAGGGGCAGGGAGTGGAGCTGGGAGGTGGGGAGGGGTACGTACGGTGAAGCTCATTCTCTGGCAATGCCCGTCCCAAGCCCGAATATAGGAGGAAGGTGACGCTAATTATCTTTATTATCACAAAGTTTAGTTGAACTGAAATTGCTACCACCAGTCCCAATAATGCAGAAATGAGGATGGAGACGCCAATTACATTTCTTATGAAACAATGTCGTTAAATAGCAATTAATTGAACTACGAATCGCTAGATGACATAGTTCTACCCGTAGACTAAGGTCTGTGTTAGCGCCCCCAGCGGCGAAGTATGTCGCTAAATAATGAAATATTGCGTGCCCAACAACGCTTCCTTTAGACGCCATAATTATATATTCTGCCATTTCGATTAATTATTGTAATATTGCCAATATAATTTCTGTCGACGGCAGAGGTCTTAGTTGTCATAATAAATCGTTAAACTCTGAATCTATCCACCCATTGGCCCCTATGTGAATATGGGAGTCCGCAGACGGAGCAAAGGGGAGCAGTTGCTACATCCTGGATTTTGCGCATAATTAAAAAGAATAATAATGATTATTACAGCAGCAACTTCACTCGCAGTCAATAATAATATTTCGTATCGGAGTTTTCAAAATGAATTATTCTCTGACTAAAATAAACACAGAGAACGATCGCAATAATCAATATTTTCAAGTTTATTTAAAAAAATAAAGTTGGCGAACTTCCGTAATACGTCAACATCTGCAATGACCAACATCCTATGTGCTACCATTCAAACAAAGGAATTTAAAGATTTCAGAATAAAATAAAACTAGATAAATAGGGGTTTTCTGTGGCAATTTAAACTGTTAACTTAAGCGGGCCTATTTATTTTTAAGCGGACAAATTCTACAGCGCCGTAACGCAGCCATGTCGCTACAAAGGCGCTTATTATTATTTTATAACAATAATAATGCCATGTCTCTAATTATTACTCATCAAAGTGCGGATATACAGTTTGTTTAATAAAGAATTAAATTAATTGTCTACTCTACTTAACAAATTATACATATCGCAATGGTCAACTTAAAACTTCTAAGGCGCCACTAGACAGCAAAGCGCATGGAACCAGCTTATTCACAAATGCGGCGTCTAGACAGAGGGATTGTCTAGAAGGGTAGTCCGAAGAAGGTTGAATTCCGGTTGATAGTGGGTCAGAGATAGAAGAGTAGCCATTAGGATGGGCGTCGTTATGGTCAAGAATGCGAAGGTGGATGATAGGGTGAGTCGCGGTTCGAGTAATTGAAGAGATGAGACTAGCTTTGAGTATAAAGCCCAAAGGTGAAGGATAGAGCAGTCTGACACAAATGATGGTGTGTGGATTGAATTGATGGCGGAGAAACCGAGAAAGTGCGAAGATTCAGGAGGGAGATCGTCCCAGAGGCATGGTGCAGTGTTGGACAGGGACCGGTTGGAGAACGTGAAATGAATAGTAATCGGGTTCGAGGAAGACCGTTGCAGATGTTATGTGATCAGGTAGAGCAAAGATGGTGGTCAGCAGAGGAGGATTCAGATATATGACTGAACGGCAATGAAAGACGAAATACAATGTATACAACGAAAGCTAACAAGTCATTGCGCCAGGTTACTAACAATGGAAAATTGAAACAATAGCAGAAAACAAGTGCATCACTGCAGCACGCTGTCGTATTGTCTGAAAGGATTACCCTACTCCTTAATTAAGAGTTATAATATCACAATGACAACCTAAATCAGCGGTGGTCAAAAGATGTTTTATACCGGGAGTTTGACATCTACCACACCTACATGTAGGTTGGGGGTCATGCCGAATTGACTCTCAAAAATTTAGCCAGTGGAATAGATGTTCAGTGACGATATTCGACTCAAATGGGAATAAAATCAATTCCTTCTTCATTCCATTCAATTCTGTTCAATTCCATCTCTGACCCACAATTTATCAGTATTTTTTTAATTCCTCAAGGAGCATATGACCCCTGAGGGTCATGGACATTTATTAAGAACACTGGAACGTCAATATCCAGCGAGACAAAACTACCGTGAAATGCCACGTATACCGCATTGAACCGTCGAGTACTCAGGACCATTTATTATTATCATCACTGTTATTATTATTATTATTATTACTATTATATTAACTTTTATTATTATTACTATTATTATTAATATTTATTTATTTATTTATTTATTAGCCATCGAACATAAATACAGACTAATTAGTCGGCCCTTAATTGTTTTCAATATTTCTGTTAAAGCGCTAGCGTCCTTCATTCTCTAGTGTCGCGATTGTTTCGTACTTCACTATTCTATTCTATTCTATTCTGTACTTTCCTATTATGTTCTATTGCTTATTTCATTGTGCTCCACCGTCTAACAGAACATACCAGAACAAAACTTTAACCAGTGGATATGGTGATAATGGAATCTAATAATAATAATAATGAAACTATTGTCATTCGGTGGATCTCTTTCATAGGCCGAATATATCGACCGATGTTTGGATTCGATCCAGAGAGACTTCGGTCAGCGCAGATGAATTATTCAACCGAACATAGCTGTCACTAACTATAGACGAACCCAGACATGTGTATCCTAACGGAGTTACACCGAATCCCCCCACTCGTTATATAGACCGTCTGTCTCTGTGTCTGGTTTGTTTGTGGGTATGGTCTGTTTGTATGAATGTGTGTCTGTCTGTCTGTGTGTGCGTGTTTGTTTATCTAGGTCCTTCTGAACTTCCTCTGTTTCAAAATCAACAGAAACGCTGCCAGTGAATCATCCTGACATAGTTGCAAGCAGTTCATCTGTCCATCGAAGCTGGTCGTGCATTCGCGGTAGTGATGCAGAAAGGCCACTTCCGGTTCTACCTTGATGACGGAGCAGCCACCGACCTCTACCGGTCGACTCACGTGGTGGATGCCCAGCTCAAAGATCAACATCGGAAATACGATCAGCTTGTTCCGGACGCGACTGAATGCCCTCGTCCGTAGGTTGGAATCAAGTTCGTACTCTACACGATGTGCTGTGGTGATTGGACCAGTTCCGGTGAGGGGATCGAAGAAGGCGCTTTTGAACGAGTACCCACAATGCACCGGAGACGAGCGCTCCACTTCCGGCGGCCGGAGCATGCGCAGAGCGTCGAGCATCTCCGTCCAATTGGAGTGGTGATGAGGAACGACGAACTCGTCAAGGTCGTTGAAGGTGACGTATTGGAAGGCGTGCATAGATCGGTACAGACAATCGTTAATCGATAGCAACTGACCATTGTACCAGAGGGCAGTGTCCACCACCGGAACTGACCACGGCACGGCCGTCACCACCCGCAGACGCGCGTATCGCCTCAAAACGAGGCGCACTTCCGCCGAAAGTTGCTGTGGGACGTAGAAGAACAAATGGTCGGCGCCGAGTATCCGTGTCAGCTCAATGAAGTCCATCAGGATTCGCGCGGTGAATTGGCCGAACAGCGGAGGAATACACACGCCTATACGTCCGTCAGATTCGACCGGATGTCCTGCGTCAACAGACTTCCGGTTGGGCCGCGTCCGTAGCACGGTCAACCGAACCACTTCCGGTTCCGTCGGGCTAGATAGGATCTCTTTGTCGGACACGTAGACGGAGCAAGGAGGCGGTGATGCGGTTGTGGGCAGAGCACATGATAGTATCCATCCGCCGAAGTCCTTTCCGTGATTCTCGCACATCTCGTAAAATCTTGCTGGAACGGTAACGAAAAAGGCGGAATGGTTTCGAGACTGGAGCGACGACAAAGAGGAAGAAGAAGAGGAGCGGGAAGGCCAGCTCACTTCCGCCGCTCTTGGCACGTGACAGTAAAGAGCGGATCTGACGTCACTCTTCTTCTGCAGCTTTTTAAGTAGCGCTATGATTCGGATCGCTGGCTTCTTTTCGATCCGATCGTCGAGGTAGGCACTGTACAGGAACCCTTCAGGAACCGGCTGGAACTCATCCTTGGACCCCGACGTTTTTCCAGCTTCCGGAAGATCGATGCAATCGCTATGAACCGGATGTAAATGATCGTCGAGCGTAAGTCTGCTCGGTCTCCGCCCCCAGTTGCGGTCCGCACTTTCGGTTGGTAGCGTCACACCACGTGACTCGGGACATGTCTTGAGAACGGCCATACCGGAAGTGTTGAAGGCGTCGTCGAGACTGGATCTGGGCTGAGACACGTGACCAGAGATGAAGTTGGGAACTTCCTGTTGGTAGGCGTGGGCGGATGACGAAACGATATCGGGCGCGGCGTGGAGGGTGTGCGGGTCTCCGCTGGCGGGAGCTTTGTCCAAGGAGAAGTGGATGTAGAGCTGGAAGAAGAAGAGGGAGATAATGTAGATGGATGCGGCGGTCGCGGTCATCATCAGCAACACCGTCGAACGCATCGCCTCCTCCTCCTCTTCCTTCTCTTCGTTTCTCTCTCAGCTGCAATAATGCATCTATGATGTAGACGAAGAGGGAGAAGACCCTACTTCCTGTAGTCCGATGACTTTCAACTGCGATACTTTTGAATTCTGATGCTTTGAAACTTCAATGCTGCTAAATTCCGTTGCTTTAATATTCTAGTGTTCTATATGAATTCCTACAGAATATACAGAAGTCACATAAGGTAATCACTAATCTAATCTAATGTGCAATGTGAGTGAATCTTTATCCTTATACGATTCGTAACCATGGAACCATGGAACCTTATTCCCATAATACGTGTATCGCATTAGCAATAATCGTCTTTCTGTCCTCATTCTGTGTAGCGCCATCTACATGTACATATGTAGGCATCGTATTTTTGTCTCCATTTGTCTTCATAGTGAGTCCCTCTCCAGCCAATGTCCTTTTGTCCCCATAATAACCTCAGTCCACTTGTCCCTATATCACTCTATTCATCTTTAGTATTTGTACCTTTATCGTTGTCCTCTTTGTCCCTCTGCAACCTGTGTCTTTATGTCCCTCTACTCACCTCTGCACATCCTTTGTCCCCATATACTCACCGATTCAGCGTCCTGTCCTCATCCTGCCTGTGAATGTCCCTACTCTATCACTCTCTCTCTCTCTCTCTCTCTCTCTCTCAGCCATCAGCTGACCAGATATCGAACTGACCAGAGGGGCGCTGACCAGAATCGGCCGGACACAATTCTGGCACCGTTTCCATGGAGCCGCCGTCGTTGGCAGTGGCTGCTGCTGCTGCTGCGACAGAGGATGGCCGCCGAGCCAGCCATCACTTGGTCGCCATGGAGACCATTATGAAAATTATGCTAAGCACTGCAGCAGTCGGCCTCAGGCGATGATGCACAATGGCTGCTGTCACAGGATGCAATCAATGGAGGGAGGCGCCATCTATCCATTCACACATCCATCTATTCATTCATTCATTCGCCCATTCTCACGTGCATTTAGTCATCCATAGAGAATTCATTCAAACGTCTACCCTGTCGTCCGTTCATCCAACTCCACAACTATTAAGTCATTCATTCATTCATCCAACTATCAAACCAAACACCCAATCCATCCATCCATTCATCATTCACTCATCCATCTATCCATCATGCATCCATCCTCCATTCCATCGATCCCTCATCCACTCATCCATCCATTCTTCCACCCATTCATCCGTTTATCACTCCATCCATTCACGCATTCATCTATTAATCCATCCATTCATCTATCCATCCACACATCCACCAAGTGACCCTTTTAAGGTGACGACGATGATGACGTTTGCTTTGGTCCGTGTATGGCATGAGGTCTGAGCTATAGAGACTGGAATCCCGCCTACGACACAGACGACTTATACAGAGGATGCGGCGGAATGAGCGATACAATGATGCTCAACCGGTTGCTGAGGCTGATGCTGCCACTTCTCGTCAATGAACAACCAAGTTCACTCGAGTACGGAAAGCTGAGCTGATGGAGAGGGAGAGGGATGGAAGAGGAGGGATGGAAGGGAAGGGGTGGAAGGGAAGGGGTGGGAGTCCAAGGAAGCAGCACTGACTGGCAGCGAAGTTCAGGCTCAGTCAAAGAGGAAGGGGATACCTTAGCTGAGAACACGGTCCATAGGCTCTCCCTTCTATGGCAACCAGGCGTTCGCTTCTACAAGGGGTCAGAGGTCGGATCCTCTCCTCCACCCTCTCTTTGAACCCAACCCGAATGGCGTGTAACCAACAACTTCCCTCTACCGCACATAGAACTTTCCCTTCATGTTGGGGGTGGATAAAACCGTACCACCGCGTCACAATGGTTCCAGGAGACGTATGCACCGGATCAGCCTGTGACCCCTTTCCCGGACGGGTCCACCAGCCCCAGGTTGGTGGTTTAATTATAGATGTTCTCGGAGCGAATGTATTTATGGAAGGAATCGAAGAGAAGGTGAGACAAGGTGCGTCGGTGCCTCTTGTTCTCCGCTACCAGTCGCTCCAACCTGGCTGATCGAAGAGGTCGTCGCATACACCGTAAACATGGTAGGTACACACAGATCGTTCATGCCTCATCATCCTCAGCTGATTTTTATATCGTACCATCGCTTACGATCTCTCTGCAGCAACTCCTCCTTGGGAGCTCAATGAGATGATGTGTTGAATGGAATGCCTGCTATTACTCAGGTTCCTACAACTGATTTGAATGACATCCACGCGGTTTCTGCTACACTTTAATTTTCACGTATACATATTTTCACACCAGTGTCTCTTAAATACTCAACTGCTTTTACACTCCGGTGCTGTAAAACCCAACGCCCTCAATTCAGATGCTTTGAATTTCTGATGCTTTGAAATTCTGATGCTTAGAAATTCTATTCCTGTGAAATTCTATTGCTGTGAAATTCTGTTAAAATTCCGATTCTTTGAAATTCCAAAGCTATGACAAGCGGATGCGTTGAAATTCCAATGCTTTAAAACTAGGCTGCTCTTAAACACATCACTTTTTTTAGCATTCCGCTGTTTTAAAATCTGATAACTTCCCCGAACGCAGTAACCGTTTACTTAACCTGCAAGACACACGTGCTTCTATAAGTCCCTGTGAAATACTTTGAAATTGAAATTCTTAAAATTTGATATCGCCCTTCTTCCATCAGCTTTTGCTCTGAAGTGCACAGGCCTCGACGGCGTAATTGCAGTTGTACTACAGAGTAATTGTGCGCGAAGAACTTGCTCAAGGTCCCTATGCAATGACTGACGCCTCGGACGAGGGTCGAACCAGCTCACTCAGCGCACGCTGAGCGTTACGGGCCGACCGCTCTAACCGATCAGCCACCGTGCCGCACATTTAAATCTCTCGTCTAATTCCAATGTCCACATATCAGCTAGCAATAGTTTACGTTTTCACGCATGTTCTGACAACCAGAGTAAAGTCCGATGGGTTCAGAGTCAGGTCCCACGACAGGGGTCAGATTTCAATATCTAACTGTCAATCATCGTTGTAGAGATTATCTGTGGCCTTGATACTATATCTAAACGATGTCGATCAACTCGGGATAATATTGTGTCTTCTCGTAATCCTAAGCCTGGACAAAGTAGGAGGGCGACGCTCTTGCTCTCTACTATCTCACAGTGTCGATAATAATCTGAAACCACCGTACTCGTCTCCCTCTGAAGTGCCGCTAAATAAATTTGCAATGAGAATTACAACCAGTGCTTCTGGTGTGAACTGTGAGAAGCGATAAAAATAAATTTATATATTATACAATACGATACGATTACAGACGCCTTGAAACCGTTGCATATTGGGCGACAGTGTGGTGTCACTTTCAGATGAACTCCACTGCTGACCGTACTCCGATGCTGCCAGCCCCAAACGCAGTGAAAATGAGGAGGGCGACGCCAACGACCGTTATTGTCATAATATATTACTTCTATAGCGCCTCTATAAAAATCCACTAGAGAAGCTAGTTCTGCCATATGTTACGTGTCAGACCACCGACTGCCTACCTGTCTTACGACACAACCACCTGTACGATTGCTCCTATAGGATGACTCGTGCTTCTGAGCTTCTGCTGGCAGTCGTCTTAACATACAGCTATTTTTCTCATCCCTAGACAACATATCTGACTTGACGCAACGATGGCTTATCTTTAGCTTCCAAAATTTTAATGTTATGACTACAATTACATTCTGAGCAATATTCAAGCTTGTAAGTCTGTAGCGAACCTACTTTGCTGCTAGGAGTCTAAACACAGTAACTGCAGAAAAATTGAAACATGTTGAAACTAACAATTGAAACTAACATGTTCACAATACGTCTTCAACGCAATTTTACAGAGAAAATGCGGTTAAACCTGATATTCGTGTAGTTTAACTCTGTAACGGTTTATTCTGTTTAAACAAGCGACTGTGTTCGCTGGCGTGAGAATCCTAATCGGTCGAGTAGTTCAGAAAAACCGTTTCAGGCGACGATAAGATAACAACGCTTGATTTAGGAAGAGAAAGCATGTGGTCCAATTTCCCACTCTCTGCTCTAACAGTTTATCGCCATAGACTTATACGTGACGTTCTGACGTATAGGGCACGGTTTATTCGCTCGAAAGACTAAACTGATGGGGGAAGATGGGGCAATTCTCATCGGGTCAAAGTAGGGCAAGATGAAGCGATCTCCCCACACTTGCAAATTCTCAACATTCTATTCCATTTACAGACTTATATAAAGTGTTTCACACAGCACTTCCTAAACGTAGGAAATCCCTGTCGGAAAACCCCTCCAAAATGGATAAGTCGTGAGAGAACTATACAGATGGGACAGTCTCCAAATCGTGGCGAATTTAGAATAGGAGTTCTCTCTCTTAGTAAATGTATAGGGTCCAGAGGTGGCGATCCAGGGGGTCGAGGGGGACAAGTCCATTTTACGGAGAGGGGACACATTATATGTGTGCCCCTCCACAAATTTCCTGCCACTCTCTCATTGGGTGTCCTCCCACCTGTCAAACGAGGTCGCCGTCTCTGATAGGGCAAGATTTCTTCCCAGCATATATTTCTATTTTTTCTATTCACGAATTTATAAAGTGCCTCTCACATTACAACCTAATCAGAGGCGAAATGGGTGAAACGGTTTTTCTGAGCAACTCGACCGATATAACGCAAGATGCATGTGCGATTCGACATTGATGCAAGCTGCGACATCACACCCTCCGATGTAGTCCGCGACCTCGGTGTTTTTCAGGATAGTAAGCTGAACATGACCCAACACGTATCCACCATCGCTAGAGCGTGCTTTTTCCACCTGCGTCGGATTCGACAAGTGAAACGCTGTCTGAATGAAAACTGCTTCAGTATATCCTCGTCCAGGCTCTCGTCATTTCTCGCCTGGACTATTGCAACTCCATCCCCTCTGGACTTCATGCATCAATACTACAG